>JAPDPK010000021.1:1800000-1967500 GCA_031772115.1 Heritiera littoralis
AATATTCAGGTAGGCCGAGCCGAACCGAGCTCGAGCTTGCAATATAAAATAAAAAACAACTCTTGACTAAAAGTCAAGTCTAAATTTTTGGACCTAGTCGAGCTTGAGCTTGCATATAAGCTATTATTATATAGCTTAGACACAGCTCGAGTCTGCCCATGATCACCTGTAGTGCCTAATGACTAGCACATTTTTTTTTAAATAATCTCTTTTTCTTAATAATATTGCCTTGTTGAGTTTTATTTTGATAATTTGTCTTCCCATTTTGCTAGATTGAAGTAATTTTTTATTTTTTTTAAGGTTAAATAGTGAACCAAAATATTTAACAGTTTGGTAATTCGATTTTATGATATGAAGAACAAGTCTCGTCAACCAATGAGATAATGTCTCAATGACAAATGTGAAGATTTTGAAATCTTCACATTGTAAGAAAATTAATACAGATAAATATACTCAAGATTTCATGTTCAATCATCAAGAAAAGATTAATACGGAAGCGTACCTGAATCCATTGAATTGATTTCTTGAGGTTAGAGTCTTCCACGTCTAAACCTTTTGAGAGAATCTGTATCTCACTCAACGATGGGATATGTTGTGAGAATTATGTTATTTTTAGACTGGGGACCATAACCTATTTATACTTGAAGTATATTTTATTTTATTTTGGCCCATCATGAAAATAAAATAAAATATTGGGTCTCTACACATTGCAAAGCCCATACTAATTGAGATGTCCTAAAGTCCAATAACTTAAACTTTATTTGATCACTTTTAAGTGGACTAAATAGATAGCCTTCAATGTACAATTAATTGATATATGTAGGCCCACTAAATAATTTCCCAATAATCTCCCACTTGGGCCACATATGTCACCTGATAATTGTACATTTTAAAATAACTTTAAGAGCTCTAAACTTGCTATCATCACAAGGCAACATCTCTAAACAATCTGGTCTATCAATCATACTAACATAGGATCAAAGCGATCTTCGTTACATATATTCCGTAACTAGACCCATCAATGGTCACGTATATTAATATAATCAACGACATAGATCAAGTATGGATGTGTAGCATGGAAATTACATGCAACGTGATCCTTTAAACATGTCTATTTCCAACTGGTCCTACTTTCAAAAACTTTATGCTCAACTGCAATTTGAAAGAATAATACTTTATTTCAGAGTTTTAGTAATAACAATAATCATTTATTCTGATCAAAAAAATGTCTTAATAACCAATGAATATAAATGAAACAAACTCCTACTATACAAGCATATCATCAAAGTGAACCACACCCATACGAGCTACATGCTCATGAAAGACCTTAGGTGGTACACCCTTAGTAAGCGGATCTGCAATTATGGAATTCGTATTGATATATTCAATAGATATCTGAAGACTTTGAACTCTCTCCTTAACAACAAGAAAGTTGATGTCAATATGCTTTGACTTTGAAGAGCTTCTGTTGTTCTTAGAGTATAATTCTGCGGCTTTATTATCACAATAAATCTTCAATGGCCTCTCAATGCCATCGACAACGCATAGCCCAGTGATAAAATTCTGCAACCATATTGCCTGGTTCGATGCCTCATAGCAAGCTATAAACTCTACTTCCATGGTGGAAGAAGCTATGAGTGACTGCTTTACACTCTTCCAAGACACAGCTCTTCCAGCTAACATGAAAACATAACCAGAAGTGGATCTTCTACTATCAAGGCAACCAACAAAATCAGAGTCTGAATACCCAACGATCTCTAAATGGCCTGACCTCCGATATGTGAGCATGTAATCTTTAGTTTTCTGTAAATACCTTATAACCCTCTTTATTGCTTTTCAATGATCCATTCCAGGGTTACTTAAATATCTGCCAAGCATACCAATTATGTACGTAATGTCCGGACGCGTACAAACTTGAGCATACATGACACTCCCTACTGCTGAAGCATAGGGAATCTTCTGCATCTCTTCCTTTTCAACGTTATTTCTTGGGCATTGAAGCAAACTGAATTTATCACCCTTAGCAATGGGCATGTCACCTGATGCACAATTTTTCATGTCAAATCTGCTAAGCACCTTATCGATATAAGCCTTTTGTGATAAGCCAAGTATTTCTCGAGAACGATCTCAATGGATCTGTATGCCTAACACAAAAGATGCATTCCCAAGATCTTTCATCTCAAATTTATTTGAAAGAAATCTCTTGGTTTCATGCAATAAACCTAATCACTACTTGCTAGCAGAATATCATCGACATATAACACCTGAAGAATAAATTTGCTCCCACTGATCTTGTGATAAATACATTGATCAACAGTGTTCTCCTTAAAACCTAAAGAGGTGATCACTTGATCAAATTTTCGATACCATTGATGGGATGCTTGCTTTAAACCATAGATGGATTTCTTTAATTTGCACACCAGATGTTTCGATTCATCTGACACGAAATCTTCTGGTTGCTCCATATAAATTGTTTCTTCAATGTCACCATTGAGAAACGCTGTCTTTACATCCATCTGATGTAGCTCTAAATCATAATGAGCTACAAGTGCCATAATGATTCTAAAAGAGTCTTTCGATGAAACCGGAGAGAAAGTCTCTTTATAATCAATGCCTTCCTTTTGAGTGAAACCTTTGGCAACTAGACGCGCTTTATATCTTTCGATATTGCCTTTCGAATCCCTCTTGGTTTTGAAAATCCATTTACAACCAATCGGTTTCGCTCCTTTAGGCAATTCGACAAGATCCCAAACGTCATTATCCTCTATTGATTTCATCTCATCTTTCATGGCCTCAATCCATTTATGAGAGTGAACACTTTGTTTGGCTTCACTAAAAGATTTTGGATCATCTTCTAGTCCTATATCAAACTCGTGTTCTTGGAGATAAACGATATAATCATTTGGAATCACCGATCTCCTCTCTCTCGAGGATCTCCTTAATGGCACTTCCAATTGAGTTTGTTGTTGCTCTTCAATATGACTAGGTGGTAACCCAAGAGTGTCTTGATAGTCTGGATTTGCATCTTGAATAATGTCAGACATAATTGTCTGATCATTCTCAATTGCAACTGTAGGAACTGTAACATGTTCTTCCTCATATACAAAATTCTTGAGTTTGACACCCTCATCATATTCAACATCCTCAGTAAACTTAGCATTCCCTGTTTCGAAAAAGGATCTATTTGAGGGATCATAAAACTTGAAACCCCTCGATCTTTCTGAGTATCCAACAAAGTAGCAGCTTATTGTTCTTGAGTCCAATTTCCTTTCGTTAAGCTTGAATGGCCTAGCCTCAGTTGGACAACCCCAAATATGTAAATGCCTAATACTAGGCTTCTTTCCTGTGTTCCTTTTTCTCCTTTTGTTGGCAGCAATGTCATTGGAAGAAGATGCTAAGTGAGCACTTTCTATCTTTTCTTATTTCAACCTCTCTTCCTCTTGCACACACTGAGCAATGAGCTCATTAAGAGTCCATTTCTCCTTTTGAGTGTTATAACTTATTTTAAAAGGACTAAATTGTGCAGGAAGAGATATTAAGACCAAGTGCATGAGAATGTCCTCAGACAACTCTAACTTTAGTGCCTTTAGTCTTGTAACAAGATTAGACATTTCCATAATATATTCCGTTATGTTTCCTTTACTGCTATACCGCATTGAAACAAGCTTAGATAGGATGGTGCTTGTTTCGACTTTTTCATTTGCAGTGAACCTGTCTGCAATTCGTTGTAGGAAACTCTTAGCATTTTCCTCCTCAGGCATTGTGCCCCTGATGGTATCCAGAATTGAGTGCTTCATGATCATTAGACTCATGCGGTTAGAACGCTCCCATTTTTCATAAAGTGCCCTTTCCGTAGCTGTACTATTATCAACAGGGGCGGGAGGTTTATCAGACCTGATCGCATAGTCTAGATCCATACACCCAAGCACAATAGTAACATGCTCCTTCCATTTCTGGAAGTTAGTGCCGTTAAGCACCGAGATATTATTCAGATTAGCAGATATAGAAGAAACATTTACTGTAAACAGAAAAACAACAATAATCAGCTCACAATTAACAAACGATAATTTTGGGCCATATAAGATACCAAGCACAACATTAAAATTTAGTCTTTGGACAGAAATTTTAATTTGTAAGCGGTACTTTTAAACTTTATTAGTAAATATTGATAACCAAATCCTTGCTAACAACATGCCTTCCTTTGGGCCGACATATTGCATGCATGGTAAAAATAATTTTATTACATATTTACAAGCTTATTGTGTTTGTAATTCGGCCAAAAAATAACCTTCCTTTGGGCCGATTATTTTCCACAGGGATTAAAAAGACAGTCATTTAAATTCTTAAATGACAACTTTAATTTTCAAAATAAATAAATTAACATAAAAGATGTCACTTTGGTGGCATTTTATATTAATTTAATTTATTTTGAATCTTTATTTTGCACCAAATATGCACGAGTGTATATACTAAGAGTACACAAATTTAGCAACAATACTAAGACTATAATCCCAAAAATAAGAATATCCTAAGATCCCCAAGAATATACCCAAATATTAAAATAATAAAATAATAAGTATTTCAGGGTATTCAATCCCTGCAGATATAAGCCCAATAAAAAACTAACAATAAAGATATGGGGTTTAATACAATATTCAAATAAAGTTTTAATACCCCAAATTTCAGGATTCCAACAATTGGATAAAACATGACACACCAAATATATTCCAATACCTTAAGCTTTTTGCCTAAAGCTCAGGGTTCCAACAATTAGCCTAAAACAAAGTTTAACACTTTCAAAAGACTAATCATAAATACCCCAATTGTTGTACAAGCTTATCTTTGTAACCCAATTATGTTTTCTTACTTTCATTCAACCAAAAAAAAATCCCTTAAATTTGTAACTTAGATTCAACTATATAAGTTACAAAAAAACATTTATCCTTCATCAATTTGGATCCAAACATACAAAATATAATTATTTTGGTTGAATATTTAATTCAAGATTTAAAAAATTTAAAGATAAAATTACTTTAATCATGAAACAAAATTCTAGAACTTGTTCACATGATTTTAATCCTTATTCCATAAGGAAAAAAAGCCCAAGGTTTTACACAATAATTTTTAATTCTCAATGACCAAACATGATAGGCTCTTGATACCACTTGTTGAAAAATTAATACAGATAAATATACTCAAGATTTCATGTTCAATCATCAAGAAAAGATTAATACGGATGCGTACCTGAATCCATTGAATTGATTTCTTGAGGTTAGAGTCTTCCACGTCTAAACCTTTTAAGAGAATCTGTATCTCACTCAACGATGGGATATGTTGTGAGAATTATGTTATTTTTAGACTGGGGACCATAACCTATTTATACTTGAAGTATATTTTATTTTATTTTGGCCCATCATGAAAATAAAATAAAATATTGGGTCTCTACACATTGCAAAGCCCATACTAATTGAGATGTTCTAAAGTCCAATAACTTAAACTTTATTTGATCACTTTTAAGTGGACTAAATAGATAGCCTGCAATGTACAATTAATTGATATATGTAGGCCCACTAAATAATTTCCCAACACATATCTCTTGTTTAAACTTCACTAAGCGGATTTAATCTAATTGTATAGTAAAAAACAAAAGTATGATCAAAATTTTCAATTATAATATTAATTTATTTAGAAATTCAATTGTCAATTTTATTGAAGTGACTAAATGAACACGTAGCTTATGATCCTAGTCATGTGATGTTTAATTTATTTAGAAATTCGATTGTCAATTTTAGTTTAACACGACGTTAACAAATTTGAATTTTTCCACCTAACTTTAATGAAAATTAATCACTATTTAAATCGATGCTCCAATCAATAAAAAGTTCGGTGGAGGTCCCTCATTAAGATGTGAATATTGACTATTAATTCGAAAATACCTCTCCTCCTCCTAAACAAAAAGTGTGCTTTTCACCACATTTCACATTTGGGGCTACCTTTATTAGTATTCTATCTTTAAGTTGATAATTTGTCTTATGAACACTTATTATCTAATTGACCATCCAAGTTAGTCAATTAGAAGATATTGGTTGTTTTAAATGCAAAAGAAATAAATAAAGTATTATTATCTTATGGATATATACACACATAATGTGATTATCTTATGTAACGATCTGTTATATACAGTAATTATCCATATTCACACATAGTAAGTTGGTTGGGCTGTCTGTGATACCTTTATCACACTCACTTTAACAATAATACTCCTTTTAAATTTGACATTCTATTTATAACTAATGTCAATATTTACAGGAAAATATTATTTCCGGTATTTTCCACAAGTTCTTACATCCCCTGTATATAGTTATACAAAATATAGTACTGTACATAACAAGTCTGAACATATAAAGAAATAAAATATACCTCCAAGATCTGATCACAACTGCCTCAAGGTACTATAAGCGCAGCCAAATCTGTGGAACGTTATATCAATATGTCACTACAGATAATCTGTGGAGTGTAAAAATAAGGGGTGAGCTAACGTGCTCAGTAAGAGAATCGTATGCAAGACTGATACTATGAAATCTATATGCATAAAAAAAATTTAATTCCTAAGAATACATTAAGGTATAAATAAGGAAGGATACAATAATCGGCTAAGAAATCGGATGGAGTATGGGAGGTACTTTGAAGTACCTATCGTGTCCCGGTCCCTAAAAGTGACTATAGAGAGTAATTAGTTGAAGATGACATGTATAATTAGTTTAAATCACATGAAATCAATTTATGCATTTTTCATTATATATATAAAACAATATGTAAACACTTTTATTAAAGGCACTTCAGTAAATAGTTCAGCATAGAAATCCAGTACACAGTACAGTAACACTTTAGAATTTTAAAGTACAGTCAATATTTAAAACATTCACTTTGGTACCAGTAAGATTTTCAATTCAATAAATAATACATAGCAGTGGAGACCAGGCAACACCCAATGGATATCATGCTATAACAGTATCCCAAAAAGGGAGATACAGTAATAGTACGATATATGGCCATAGTCACAGTGATGCACAGTGTACGCTTGCTAGTGACAACTGTAAAAACTGAAGACTTGGCGAGTCTATTAGTAATAGTCAAGTAACACATGAGCATGATATGAGGCTTAACAGTCTCAAAATAGTTTATAAACAGTATAAACATCGTTTATGAAATAACTTTCAATGATATTATCTTCAATCAGTCTATAAATAATTATATGGAAAATATATGCAGTTTAGAAATAAAAATTCATAAAATACTCACACGATAGTATTTTTTTCTAAAAGCATTCTATTTATATGTAGAACAATTATAAGCATATGCTAGTACCTTCATGTACGTAAAATTCATTAACATGAATATTTAATTATTGTTTTTCGGTAAATAATAAGAATATGCAATTTTAATAAATAATATGAAATTCGGTTAGAAATATCTTTATTTTTAATAATTAAGTCTATTAAAGATAATTTTTTAAAATTTCTAGAATTTTCGATAGAATAACGACTATTTCTAACCTAGCCCTTCTACATTGAAAACACAGTATATAAACAAACCAGTGTCCACAATTTCACCAATTCCAAAGCTATTGACTTCCAAACCATATCATAAAATTATTTTAAGTCAAAACATGCACTCACAGTATCCTTACAGCTTCCACACTTATCCCTTACCTGTCGTTTTTCTAACGACTTGTAGATAGCACCACTTTGACAATTCTTTACTCCCGGGGTGCAAAACATTATGCCAACCACCATTATTCACAATAATTCAATTCTAATAACATTTTCCTTATTGAAATCTACCACATTGTCAACAGTGATCATTAAACCCAGTGTAATTTATACCGGTGCTAAAACACATTTTGCCTAAGTCAACTCGATTTAAACTCCAACTTCACCAACAATTTTCTCTTAATTTATACAATCTCAAGGAACCCTAAATTCATCAATATGAACACAATTACATAGTCCCCCTTAGCTTGGCTAAAACTTCCATGGTGGATTTGGCATGATTTTTCAACAATTCAACACTTGTTTCATGTTTTATCTTTAATTTCCATCTTCTCCACAGCATTTTCATGCATCAAAACATAAAAATCCACATGTTCTTCATCATGGTCGAAACCCTAAGGGAGAAATTTAGTGTGATTTAATTTAATCTAAGGCCATATTCATGCTTAGCAAACTTAGTTTCATCATTTTCTACCATTAGAATTTAAAGAAATTAAAAGCATGAATTTTCCTTACCTTGGCCGAAATCTATGGGACCTTTTTCCTCTTGATTTTGTCCACTTTACAATGAAATATGGGTATGGGTGAGTAGAACATACAATTTAGAACAATTTTGTAGAAGGAATTTTTACGATTTGATGTAGTTTTAATGGTGTTTTAGTTGAAATTTTGTTTTTGTTAAGTTTTGATTATGGAGATTGGTGTGAGGTTGAAGATGAGAGGGTGTGGAGTGGCCGGCTGACTTGCGTAGAGAATTTTAGAAGCTTCACTTAATAGTAAAATGACCAAAATGCTCTTGGTTATGAGAATTTTGGACAATTTTGCCTTTAAACTTCGATAATTTTTCGAACTATCCAATTTAACTCTAAAATATTTTATTTTGATCACTAAATATTATTAATGAATATAATTTAATGAATGGATAGGGTTTTTTAAGGTTTGATTGACCGTAAGGGTGAAATTAGGAAAATACCCCTACTGGGCCAATTGTGTAAATTTCTGATTTCACCACCGATTTAATCTATCTATTGACATAGCCTAGAACTTATTTATACGTAGATTATCATACTTCAGTCAGTAAGTAAAAACTCAATTTAGTTTGACCATTATTACAAAAGTTCAACCAGGCTACGTCCTTAATTGTTATTTTCTAAATTGTTAGCACACTTCCCAAAAATAACTTAAATAAAAGATTTTGAGTTTAGATTCTTACCATGAGCTTATTTGACCCTCCGTACAATATCTGTCCGGTCTCACATCCATCCAGGCACTATAGAGCCAGTGGAACCCACCTTACTGTATCCGGTTATACTTGCGAAATACACAGGAATTGAACAGTGGTGAGTAGCCCTACATGTATAACAGTATACAGTACTAGAATACATGGCTCTCACATCTTATGTATTGATAGTAGAGCTTTTTAACTCTATAATTAAAATTAAAAAACTATCACATATCTTGTTTTCTTTTTAATTAAATTTTTATATATTTTTAATATTCTTTTATGGGTATATGTCAAGTGTTACCCTTTTAACTCTATTTGTAAAGTAAAAAAATTTTACTATTAGTGTATAAGATAATTTATGGTTGAGGTACAATTAAATTTTAAAATTAAAAATAGAATAATAATTTTGAATTATTTATATAAATACAATGATAAATTTATGCTTTATCTTTTTTAAATTGATTGATTATTGAGATTTCTTCTTTTTTCTTTTTAAATAAAATGAATTTAAATTAAACACAATATATATTTTAAATATCTGTTTTGTACTTTACATAACTCTCTTGTCAGGGTTGGATTAGGATTTTATTCTATTTTGACTAAATACTCAATTTAAGATCAAATCATTTTGTCATGATTTGTGAGATCCGATTCTACTGTATTGTATATGTAATATGTCATGAATTATGGAGTGAAAATTTATATGTTAAGTGATTATAAGAGAAAGTGTGATGTGGGCCCCACTTATTTTTAATGTGTTCAGATGGACTCGAAACTGAAAATGCTGTGTATAGTGGTGTAATAAAATATAATGTGATGATTTTGAGGTTTAAAATCATTGACTTATATTATTATGAATTTTTTTGAAATTTTTGTGAAGGTGGAAAACAAATTGGAAAATGACGAATACGTCCTGAGGGCATTTTCGTAAATTACGTCTAAACTAAAATGAGTTGGGATGAATTAAAAATACCATGATATTTTACATAAAAAGTAGAATAAGATAGTGTCAAGAGATTTATCGAAACAATGGTGAAGTGAGAAATTTCGCTGGCGGTCCACGAGGGTAAAATAGTAATTCTCACTATCTGTGCACCGTGCGTCAATGAAATCACTTCCAATCATCAAGAGAGATTAAATTTGATTGATTGGTACTGGAATCCAAAATTTTGGGGTCCAATTATACGATTTTTACGATTACGAAAGTTAAGGGCGAAATTGTCCGAAATTTATATAACTAAGGGCAAAATGGTAAATATCCATCCTTCTAGAAGCATTTGTATAAGTCAACAAGGGATGGCCGGCCACTATTCAGTTTCTTCTTCATTTTTCTTGCACGACACAAGAAAGAAAAAGAAGAAAAAGAATAGAAAAGAAAGAAAGTCAACAAAAAACCCACTAAACTTGACTTTTCTCACCAAGGTTGCTTCTAGGAAATTACTCTACACAATTTCCTCTCTCCATTGACAACAATATCTCATCAAATAAGGAAGAAATTAAGGAGAAAAGTGAAGAAGAAGGGGACGGCAAAGGTGAGTCTTAATGGTGATTCTTCATCTCTTCACAAACTAAGGTTGGATTTATATGTTTTTCAACATGCTAAGCATAGATCTAGCCTTGTTTTTACTTTAATCTTTTTAGAACATGAAGAAAGGGCACTTTTGGGGTTTCAGTGTGGACAAGAACAAGAGGAAACCATGCTGGAATTTGCATAAAATTGATGCCAAAATGTATAAGAGATTAAGATAAACAACATGGCAAGCTTAGATTTAAGAGAAACCATAAGAACACCTACATGGGAGCATTCGGCCAAGATGGTTTGGATAGTCGAAGATGCTGCAATATATGGTTTGAATATGCTAAATGACTTTAGAAATTAAGAGAAAAAGAATGGTGAAAATTGATATGAAATCGGAGCTAAAACGGGAAAGTTAAGGTTTACTACCAGTGTAATTTACACTGTTTAGGCATAGACTGTATCCTAAATGGCTGCATTTATTGAAAATTGATAGCTTAAAAATAAGAGGAAATTAATGGTAATTTTTTGTGAAATTGTTTTGCAATCGAGATTGAGGGATTATGATTGGTGCTACCGAAAGGATCGGTAATACGATATAGGTAAAGGATGAGTGTGTAAGCCGTAGGGATATAGCGAATGCATGACTTTGATGAGTATAATTTTATGAAATTATTGGGTGCTGAAGTGCCTTTAAACTCATGCAAATATGTGGTTTACGGCTGGCAAAAATACTATGTTTAAGTGCAAGGGGTTCAGAGTAATCGCAACTGTTATGTTGCCAAAAATTCCTCCAAAATTTTTAAAATATCATGAAATATTTTATGAGCATAAAATGAGTGAAATTGTGTATTTTGGAGTTTATTTACAAAATTTTCCATAAATTGAAATTTTACAGAAAAATATTATTTAAATATTTATGTAATTAAATTTTATTAAAGTGAGATGTTAAATACGTTCTTTGAAATATTTCACAATTATTTATAATGTTTATAAATTCTCTCACTGAAGCGTGAATATTTTATTGACTGTTTTTACTGTACTGTTAAATGTGAATTTAATATACCTTTCTAGAATTTTATTAAATTTTAATGATATTTGTTTAAATTCCCTAAACGTATTTTTCCACTGTAAATGAAATGTTTTAAGACTGTTAGGCCCCATATCATGCTCACGTGTATTATTGTACTGTACTGTTACTGTGGCTGATAGACCCGCCATGTCATCAGCAGTCCTAGGGACACCTGGCAAGTGTACTCTAAGGACATCTATAGACTATGGCCATAGATTTTACTGTTTACTATTACTTTTCCCTACAAGGATTATAGCATGATATATCGAGGGTGATGCCTAGTCTCCACCTACTGTTTACTGTTATTGAACCGTAAATCACTGTTAACTGTTTATCGAACTGAGAACTACTATTTACTGTTACTGAACTGAGAATTACCAAACTACTCTTAACATTACTGAACTACTGTTTACTATTTTACTGGACTGTGAATTACTGTAAATTGTTTTACTGAACTATGTAATACTGTTTACTGTTTACTGAACGATACTGAACCATCACTATTTTACTGAACCGTGAAGTATTGTTTACTGTTTACTGAACTGTGATTTACTGAATACTGTTTACTAAACTGTACTGAAATCTACGGATTTTTGAATTGAAAGGTATTTATAATTTTATTTCTAATTTTGAAATAATTACTGAACTGTTACTGAAAGGTGAAACTTTAGTGTTTACCGCACTGAACTGTTTATTCACTGTTTATTGAGGCGTTTATCGTACTATTGCTGAACCGACTGGTATATTGTTTCCACTGATTAAATTCAACTGATTTACTGAACTGTTTTACTATTATTATTGTCATGTGTTTTGAAAGTGTTACTGAAGTGATTAAATTAAATGGTTTATTTGCCATTTATTATATATGGAAAAATCATTAATAAATTGTTTTATATCAACAATTTATAAAATATTCCCTATAGTTGCTCTAGGTTTTCGGAACAAGACAGGTATTGCAAAATATCTTCCATGCTCCATCTGGATTTCCCGACCGACTATAGTATCCTTCTGTTTACTGTACCTAGTGAACTATTAGGAAAAAGAATATTTTTCAACATATAGATTTCGTTATATCAGTCTTGCATACGATTACTTTACGAGCACGTTTCGCTCATCCCTTTATTTTTCACTCCACAAGTTATTATAAATGATTAGAAAGGGGTATACATTAGAGGATATTGGTTGCATTCATACTTAACCGAGACTGTTTGTGTCAACCTAGAGGTATTTGTACTTTCTTTATACATTTAGTGAATTGTACAGTACTATTAAATTTGCAAAATAGGGACAGGGATGTAAGTTGTAAGAAAATGATATTAAATTTCATATTCCAAACTCATAAAATTATTTGGAGTTACTGTTTATTACTATTACTATACAAGTGTAAAGGCATCGCAGACAGCCCAACCGAAATACATGTGTGAAAATATGTTACTTACTGTATATTTGGACTATTACATGATTTGATTAGGATTTTTTTTATTGTAACTAAACACTCAGTTTAAGATCTAATCTTAGAAGTGATTTTCAATTAAAGATTAAACATTTTTTTGTATAAATCACGAGATGTCCCCATACCATATTGGGTATGAGACTAACTGTGAAAACCCCATTTCCCCAATACCCAATATAAGTTAAAGAATGTAGAAATAGAAAAACAAGAGTTGATCTCCAAGATTTCTAAATAAAGGGTATGTTCTGCGAAGATCAAAGAAGTACCAAATGTAAGCCCCACAATCACTTTTACTATCCAGATCGAAATGAAACCCTAGAGTAATGATATTTGAAGTGAAATATGGAGATAGCAACAATCTGCATCTTAAAATTCTCTCATTTGGGCATATTTTGAAAAGCATGCAACAATTTCGAAAATGATAGTTATGTTTATAGGCCGGGAAAACTTTTGTAAATAACGATCAATCTAAATTAATTTATGATGAAATGACAATCATAGGTGAATTTTCGTGTGAAGAAGTCTCATGCTATTCCAACCCGTAGACTGAATCACCCAAAAACACTAAAAATAACGCAAATGAGCAATCAAAAGTATTTTAGTAAGTTCACTAATATGACCTATCAAACGCCGATAAAAGTTAATGTTTTGACTAAATTATGTCAAATAGATATATTTGGCATTGAAATGAAAATAGTTTGAAGTTAGACTGAATATTTAATTGAATATTGAAGTAGTTGGGATGTAACGGGAATTTTTAAAATTGTTGAGGGTAAAATGGTAATTTGGCTTGGAAGCCATTAAAAATCTCATCTTCTTCAACTTCTTGCCGGCCACACTTGAGGAGAGAGAAAACCATGGTGATTTTCATGGTTTTAGAGAGAGAAAGTAGTAAAACCCTAGTATATAATCCCCAAACCAAAAAACACCCTAATGAGAAGTTGTTCTATTCGATGAGCTATACCACATACCTTGGAATCAGCCATTGGAAAGGCCATTTGAAGAGTGAAAAAGCTCCATGAAGTTTCAGCCAAGTTTAAGGTAAGAAAGAGAAATTTATGTTTTCAATTCTGTCAATTTCGAACGACTGTTCTTCAGTGTTTAAGCCTCTTTACTATGTTAAATTGAAACAAAAATACTTGAATCATGCTTAAAGAAATTCAGCCAAGGTGAAATGGTGGGGTTACGATGCACAATTTGATAAATTAATGGTCCTTAAATACTGTATCAATTGATATAAGACTGCTGGTGAAGTCAAAACTAAAAAAGAAAATGTTTTGATTGTACTTGTAGTTTTGGCATCCAGTAGGAAGTAGACCGAATTTGCTGATGTATTGGGAAATATGAAGACCTTAGAGTCTATAGCATTGTTTGTAAAAGGAATATTGAAATTTGACTGTGTTTCGGTATTGTTTTGTAGTTTCGAAGTAAGTGACATTGAGGAAGCGATAAGCAAATTTATGCTCGCTTATCTACATTGCTTACTGGAGTTGATTTGGTATACTGCAGTGTGATTGGAATTGGTAATATATATATATATATATATAGAAAACGTAGGGATACTATAACTGTATTAGAAATGGCTAAGCGAAACTTAGTATAATTGAATAGTGAAACTGTATTAAGATTGATTGACTAATCTGAGTGACTTAAGTTGATTAGTGGACTATGTGGATTGAAAGTAATGATTGAACTGACTAATTGATATTATGACTGAATTGGGATTGAAAAACTAGATTGTGGCTTTTGAACTATGTTTTAAGTGCAGGAGGGTTAGGATAAATAGTACCGTTATGCTATCGAAATTTCGTAAAACGATCTTAAAACTCCAAACTGCTAAAAAGAAACTGTTAAAGTAGGAAAAGAGTGCTTACTTGAGTAAACCTTATGGCTTATAGGTGTGTATGAATTTGTAACACTGTTTTGGAAAGGATTTTTAATAATTTTAATCCTTTTCATAAAATTGAAAAGTTTTAGAATCATTGTTGCACGTAAATAAAATATTTTAAACATTGTTTATTGTGTTTAGAATATTTTATATTGTATAACATTTTTACTGCATTTACTGCTTTAAATGCAACTGTTGTTGATTTTATAAACTTATGGACTAACGAAGATATGTTTTGATTGAACATTTCTTAATATAAAGTGTTTTGACTGGTTTATGAAACGTATTATTGGAAGTTTTGAAGGTCTAACTAAGGTGAGTGTTTTGAATGTTCTAGATTGAATGACTCTGTTTTACTAAAAGTTCTAATTGGCTGACTAAAGTTAATGTTTTGAGTGTCTGACTAGAGTAAATGCTTTGAATGTTTTGAATTGACTGACATCGTTTTAGTGAAAGTGTGCATTTTTTCGATTGAAGTTGACGAGTTGAATGTTTTGAATTTAACTAAATGTATTGAACGAAATATATTGATTTTCGAACAGTATGATTTTAAAATGAAGCTTGGTTTCCAAAAGTTATACTTTTATCGTATTATTATATTATATTTAAAAAGCATAAAGAATTAGTTTACTGTTTTTGTGGGAATTAAGTAAATGTTTTGAGATTGTTGGCTCCCTGTGTCATACAATACTGTCTGTACTGTATTGTACTATTTGCTGTTAGACCTTGAGCAAGTCTACAGCCACCTCTGTATCACCTGCTCAGTGGTAATGTGAGGTGCACTGTTAGCTGTTGACCATGAGCAAGTCTTTAACGATCCTCAGGATTGTCATTGGCTCCGTTTCACTGGATAGACATTATTGTGACTATAGCCATATGACTTACTGTTACTGTTTACTCGTTTCTTAGGATACTGAAACCGCATGATTCTATTAGGATATTGCCATGTCTTCATTGAAATGTGACAGTACTGTTTACTGAACTATTTACTATGTTTATTGTATTATTTGCTAAACATCATAATACTATTTACTAAATTGTTTACTGAACTATACAAAACTATTTATCGAATTGTTTACTGAACTGATTTATACACCGTTACAATACTGCTTACTGAACTATTTACTGATCATTTACTGAACTATTTTCTAAACTATTTACTGAACTGTATACTAAATGTTTACTGACTGTTTACTAATCGTTTACTAAATTGTTATCTAAATTGTTTATTGAACTATATACTGAGTGTTTATTGACTGTTTCCTGATCATTTACTGAATTATTTTCTAAACTGTTTACTGAACTATATGCTGAGTGTTTACTAACTGTTTACTGATCGGTTACTAAATCGTTATTGAACAGTTTATTGACTATTTACTGAACTGATCACTAAACTGTTTACTAAATCATTACCGATTGTTTACTAAATCGTCTTCTAATTGTTTGAACTGGTTATTGAACCGTTTATTGATTTTCTATTGAATTATTTTATTGAACTGCCTATTGAATCATTTACTGTGTGATAACCGTAAATTTTTCAATTATTGGAAATAATAAATATTGAAAATAAATATTAAAGAAAATAGATAAGAGGAAATAAATAAATTAAAGTAAATAAATAAAATTTATTTACGAGATGGGAATATAGTTGAAATTCCCGAAATTAAGAAAAGTGAGGAAATTAAATGAAAATAAATAAATAATAATAATAATAAAGTCGGAGTTATTGAAAGTATGAAAAGGAGGAATTTAAATTGGATTAAGGGAAATCCAAAATTTATAAATAAAAATGCGTATATTATATATTTATATATAATTCAATTATATAAATATATTTACACATGTTTTTATACAAATACATATGTATGTAAATACTATATAGTATATTAATAATTACATGTTTGTATATATGAATATATATATATATATATACTAGTTCATGAAGTTACATAATACATATGTATTTAAGTATAATCTTTTATGTATATATAGGTATATATATATACATATATATTTGAGAAATGTTTATATTTGATTTACATTAAAGTTTGAAAAATATATATTGTAAATACAAAACATATTATATTATAACATATATATATAGATATATATGTAAAGATTAATTATTTTAAGTATATAAATATATACTTATATATCCATGCTAGATCTATAATTTTAATACACAAAATATATATTTTATATGTAATATATATAATACTATATTATATACATATATGATAATAATAATATTATGTGTATTAAATATATAATATAAATACATGACATATATGTATTATTATATTAAGTGTATAAAATATAGTATACTAAATATACTAAAAGGGGAAACCAAATAAACCAAAAAGGAAAGAAAATAAAAGGAAAACAACAAACCAGAATCGGGTTCCCGATTCTGTCTCCAGGAGGCGCCGCCCCCGTCAGCGGCCGCCGGAGAGGGAAAGGAGGAGAAGGAAAAGAAGCGTCGACGCCGGCAAGGGAAGAGGAAGCCGACTCCAACGCCGGCGTGAAGAAACGGAGGAAAATCGAACGGGAAACAGAAGCAAACGCCGGAAGAGAAAAGGAAAATGTCGACGGCGGTGCCGGCCAAATCGGTGGCCGCCACTGCCACCAAAGCTTCACCGGAGGGAGAGGAACACGATGGAGGTCACCCGACGCGCAATGGACGGTAGAGGAACGTCGGCGAAGAGGAGAAGAAGCCGAGGCAAAATCGAGTGGATCCGCCGCCGTGCCGCCGATCCAGGCCAAGCTGAGACCACCGGCAGCTTCGCCTCGACGCCGGCCAGCTGAGGGACCAACGAGCCGCCGGAGAACCGGCCGCCGGCGAAGAACCGGCGAGGAAAGAAGCTGGACCGGTCTGAACCGGTTTGACCGGGAAAGGAAGAAGAAAAAAGAAAAGAAAAAGAAAAGAAAAAGGAAAAAGAAAAAGAAAAAAAAAAAGAAAAAGAAAAAAAGAAAGAAAAGAAAAAGAGAAAAAAAGGAAAATTTCGGGAATTCGAAAAATTCCCGGAAATTTGACAACCCGGGATTTTACAAATTCGGTAAGAAATTTCCCGAGAATTTAATTTCAGAAAAAATTAAATAAATTATGAAAAATTCTAAAAATTAGAATTTTAATTCCAGAAATTATTTTCAGCAATCGAGATAAGGAATCGGGAGAAATGGAGTGCGGGCGCGATCGATAAGCGGAATTCGCCGACCCGGAAAAAGGTAAGGGATGCATGTGCAGCACTGTAAGGATACTCAGTCTGCATAATTTAATTTAAAATATTTTATGCAATTATTTTATGAAAATTATTATGATGCATGAATTGCTGAAAATAATTTGAGAAGAAGTACTGGCTGAAAGATTTTAAACTGTATTTTTCGTGCAGGAGGTTAGTGAATCGGCAGCCGTTATGCTGCCGAAAATTTTAGAAAAACTTTATAAAATCATATTAAATGATTTATTTCCGAATTTCGATAGTAAATCACGAGACATGAGGAAATTTCTAAATTTCATAAAATATGAATATAATGAGATGGAACTTTAGAATATTCATGTATTCGAGAATGGTGATAATGAAATCACCGAAAATTCTCGAAATAGATAAATTACACGAATTACGAGACGAAAGATGAAGTGAAATATAGTAAATATTTTATGGATATTTTTATCAATATTCACTAAAGGATTATAACCCTTATGGTTTTAAATCATGGAATTATATAATTGTATAAATTCCATAAGGTGTATTTTCCGATGAAAAATACGGTTTTGAGACTGGTTGGTATTCTTATCATGCTGATACATGATATGTGACATGTTTAGTCCCGGTCGACACCTAATCCGTGATCCACCGAGGACAATATAGATTATGGTCATAGATTTGACCGGTTTAGTCCTTTACCCTCCAGGGTTTATAGTACGACAAGATTAACGTCTATATTAAAATCCATAAATGATAGGTGACATGTTAAAAAGGGAAATATTTTACATGACATGGAATATGTCAAACGGAACAGGCCATACCGAGCAGAGACTCGATGATTGAACCGTGGGAGCCACCTCTAGAGTCCTTCGGGAACTAAGTGCTACACGTGTTCCGATATTTCAGTACAGGCCATACCGAGCAGAGACTCGATGATTGAACAGTGGGAGCCACCTCTAGAGTCCTTCGGGAACTAAGTGCTACACGTGTTCCGATATTTCAGTACAGGCCATACCGAGCAGAGACTCGATGATTGAACAGTGGGAGCCACCTCTAGAGTCCTTCGGGAACTAAGTGCTACACGTGTTCCGATATTTCAGTACAGGCCATACCGAGCAGAGACTCGATGATTGAACAGTGGGAGCCACCTCTAGAGTCCTTCGGGAACTAAGTGCTACACGTGTTCCGATATTTCAGTACAGGCCATACCGAGCAGAGACTCGATGATTGAACAGTGGGAGCCACCTCTAGAGTCCTTCGGGAACTAAGTGCTACACGTGTTCCAATATTTCAGTACAGGCCATACCGAGCAGAGACTCGATGATTGAACAGTGGGAGCCACCTCTAGAGTCCTTCGGGAACTAAGTGCTACACGTGTTCCAATGTTAGTATGAGAAATCGTAGGATATTGTGACGATAAGTAAGTGAGTGTGATTCGTGAATTCGACAAATGTCAAAGAATGAAATAGATTTTAATAGCTTATTCTGCTTTTTAACGGACAGAACTAATTAAGAGAGTATATTAAAACATGAAATAAGTTTTAAAGAAATAAGATGATGATTTAACTAATATTCTTTTCAAGGAATATACGGATATTAATTATTCTATTTAAAGGCTTTATTTCGTAGAAGCATTATTTTGAAAGGAATATGAAAAAGGTTATGAAAGATTAAAAAGGAAAAGGATTTATTAATTCAAAACAAAAAGAAAATTTTTCTCTACAGTTGCTTCTAGGTTCCGTAACAAGTATGGTATTCTAAAATACCTACCTTACTCCATTCGGATTCCTAGCCGACTGTAGTATCTTTCCTACATGCGAGCCTAGAGCCCATAGGAAAAATGAAAAAGATTTTTAGCATATAGGAAGCTGAGTATCAAGTGAGGCATATAATTCTCTTACTGAGCCGTGGTTTTGCTCACCCCTTAATTTTCAACATCTCAGGTTTTGATGAATGTGAAATCAGTGGATTGTGGATCCTGGCTGTACACGAAGAACAATGTGTCAGACCGACTGATTATTTGAGGTATGATTATTTATTCTCTGTATTTAGACACGTCAACAGTACTACTTATCTGATTTGTTACGATAGGGGATGTGTATAATATAAACAATATTATGTAAAATTTATTAACAGTCAGTACAAGTGAAGTATCGCAGACAGCCCAATCGGTTAAGTTGTGTATAAGAAGGGTGAAAAATGTGGTCACGGGTCGTGACAGATTTAATGGTATCAGAGCATTGGTTGGCCTGATGTCTGTGGATACTTTGGAAAGAAAAGAGTTAAACATCCCCTGTAGTACTGTGTCGTCTGAATACATAGAGAAAATAAATGATTGTAAATGGGGTAAAATGATTTAAAGGGAGTGAGAAAGTATAAACTGAGAATGTTAAAGAAGAAAATAGGCTCAGAAATTACCGAAAAATTTGTGATCCTTCAAATCTATATGAATGCCTGTTCGGTAAGGAACAGAAATGGACTCGGTGAGGGCCCCACCAGTACTTTTCTGTCCGAACCGAACTGAGACCTGAAAGTGATGGTATAAAATAGGGGAATAAAATATCATCATTAAATAGACTTTAAGATCACCGATTGAGGGTAATTTTAAGAGAGAGAAAATTTTTAGCCAAAAATGACCAAAATACCCCTACCCCCAAAATTTTACTGGGAGTCAAAATAGATCACCAGAAGTTGGAATTGATCGATTTGACAGAGAAATTAATGATATAAAGCTGAATTACAAGTAAATTAATCCCATTGTGGATTTTAGTGAACTTCTCTGTCGAAAATCGAATGAGATCTAACTTGCTGTTATAAGTATCAGAAAGGATACTATCAACACATAGATGATCAGTTCATTGATTTGAATGTATATTGAGGAGAAAGAAATAAATGTCGAAATGACGAAAATGCCCCTATATTGGGCGATGTGCGGAATAGTGTTAAAACCGAGCTGAATTGGAATCCATTGATAGTAATGGAATTATTAATGACATAGAAGATGTCATATGAATCTAACGATCCCTATTACTGATTCCACTAACACTTAGATTACGGACGCGAAAGAAAAACCCCGAGTGGACTGTGGGCCATAGGGGATAACAGTATGGTTGAGTGAGGCGGCCAGGGCTCCCCCCACGAGTGGACTTTGGGCCATAGTGGTAAATCCTGGGCTTCACAATAAAACAATCCGTGAGGGACTAAGTGCCACGTCTGTGTGACGGGGGCCACCTCTAGAGCTCAGAGCGGACAGCACGGATGAGTGGTGCGGCTCGGGCCCCTCCGGCTTGAGACCGGCAAATCCGAGGCATCACAATAAAACGTGTACAGGCAGACGGCGAACGAGCCGGGGCCTTATATGATGCGATCCAAAGAGTGTAGTGGAATGTCATCAAATGTTTGGCCCGGTTATTGACTGAAAGGGTCGAAAAATTAAGAGTGTATTGAACGGGATCGTTAAATACTATGAAAAGTGAAATGATTACAAGAATTGACTGATGAGGTGAAAAGTACAGATAATGAAATACATATTGGTGTGATTACTTATGGTTCTGTACGTTTTCATTTCTTTGAGGTATCAAACAGATAATCGTACATAGAACCGACGTATCTTGGAATATGTGCTACAGAATGAGGTACTGTTTGGAGTACTGTGAATTAGAGGATAATTATAAGAACAGTCAAGTGATAAAAAGAAGATGACCGCTAACCTAAGTTCTTCAGGACCCTTGAGACAGAACTGTGATGGGCGACCCAATGATGGGCGACCCGTAGTGGATCATGTGTCGTGAGATATAGGCGAACTATCTCATCGCCGACTCACTAGTAAGGATAAACCTGAGGCGAAAGGATCACCTAGGGGATGCTCGTCAATGGTCGATATGAACGGGCGAGGCCCTTATAAGTATCCCAACGGTAACACGAGTGTAAGGAACTAGGTACGTAAGGGGTGCGAAGGTTCAAACCTCGTGGAGAATATACTCAAGGGAACTAAGCCTGAATTCAGTAAATGGAAATGGTTTTAAAGTGAATAACTGAATTGAAACAAGTAGCTGTAAAGTGTGTTGATAACCATTGTACTTGATACAGCTTACCAGAATGAGATTCGTAACGCTGTAAAGTATGACTAGGTAATGAAATCAAGGTAGAGTATGTATCAAAATGATTTGAATATGGAATGTCTCTGCCTTGAGAATATACTGTGAAATGATGGGAAACAATGATGAAGGTCCAAAATGATGAAAGAAGTGTGGTTAAAGAAACTATCGGATCAGAATTCCAATAAATTCCAAAGTAACATAGATTGAGAAATCAGGTTAATGTTGATTCGATCGTGGATATGAAATTTATTCTTAAGCTTGTATCGAAGAATATAGAAGAAATCCGACAAGCTTAAGAAAATAATTTTTGGAAAATATTACGGATGATGAAATTCACTAGTATCGATGTAAAGGAAGGAAATACAAATGATATGATTTGAGGATGAATTAAATGATGTATTAAAATTTTTGGTTATACACTAAAATTCTTATGAAGAACAAATAAATATTATATGGAAGTGATGCCTTAAATATGATTTAATCGGAGATGTATAAGGAGCTTATAAGAGCAATCCTTGTAAAAGGCATAATCAGATGAAAAGTTAAAGAACGATGGTCACAAGATGATAAGAAAGGTACGATTAAAGAAAGTATCAGATTTGATTTCCGATAAAACTTCCAAAGTTATATAAATTAGAGGAATCGAGATAACACTGATTTGATTTTAAATATGAAGTTAAATTCTAAGCTTATATCGGAGGATGTAGAAAGAATCCGAAAAGTTAAAGAAAATAATTCTGAAAATGTGTGGATAATGAAATTCACGTGTAAAGGTCTGAATGACGAAAATACAGATAATGAAAAATTGAGAATAAAGGAGTTATCTGTATAGGTGTAAATGAGAGAAATGCAAATGATGTTGAGTTGTTGACAAATCAAAAAGGATATATTAAATTTCTATCATTGATGAAGTTCTGATGAAAAACAAGTATTAATCTACGTGTAAATAGACGCTTTATTGATCTGATTAGAGATACGTGAGGAGTAAATAAGACTAGCTGCTATATAAAGCGTCCTTAGATAAAAGATTGAAGGTTGGTGTCCACAAGATGATGATTTGAACTCGAAGTGAATTTTACGAGTTCCGATTGAAGTTATAAGGGTAATGAGTTGCCTTGTAAGTAGATAAGCCTAAAGAATGAGGCATCCTTACAAGAGAAAATTGCTAAAGTACTGATAGAGTCTAAAGTATAAATGGAACATGAGCAGCATTGTGATATAATCCTTAAACTCTTAAAGGATGTGGAATTGTGCTAAGATTAACAACTAAGAAATTTGGCTAGACAGTATCTCCTCTTGAAATATATGATCTTGAGACGACAAGATGACAGTGAACCTGTCTATGATATAAAGATAATGATTGAGATACGAAAGTAATGAGTCTAGCTAAATACTACTGCCGGCCTATAAAAGAGTGATGAGACTGGCTGCTCTATAGACGAGATCTAATTAAAGAAATTAAAGTCGGCAGATGGCTAGTGTAAAGAAAAAGATGGTACGCAAGATTTTAAAAGATCTTAGCTGTATAGTACCATACCAATCGAGAAAACCGACAAAAAGGAATGAGGGTAAAAATATGAAAACGAAAATGAAAGTGAGATAAGGAAATAAATTGCATGACGAGAAGGGAACATTAATATAAAACAGTTACCGCAGTTAAGACTGAAAGCGAAGGGTGTTGGTTATCACATAACTGTGGCAAGATGTAAAATCAAAGCCAGAACTGATAAGTGAAAGTAATGATACTCCAAGGAGTAAGATAATTGATATGTTTACTGCTAGTAAAATGTTTGTACACATAACCACCTCGAAATGATAGAGATGGTGGAATTGTATAGATAATGTGGTGCTTAAATGGATAATTCGAGGACTCAATCATAGAATCTAAATTATGAAAAGAGTATATTCTCAGGTATATTCAAAAATTTAAATGATATTGAATATACCATAAGAGTAAGAGATTTAAAGACCATACTACATGAAGAGGATATGATTGTCTCATGATTTATTTCTGTAAGAGATGATTAACAGTAAAATTTGCAATGATATGTAGCCTTGATGGAATAAGTGTGAAAATGAATATTGTGGACAATAAAGAGTCCAAAAGAGAAATAATGACATGGAAGTGATTAAAGACTGATGATCTAAATAGAATCACTTTCCATTATCAGACATCTAGATTCTCTAGTGCCTTAGTCGAAGTATGAGTGTTAAACGGTGTGAATGTGTATGTACAGTTCCAGTGAGCCTTACATGTGATGGGAGTCTCTGTGTTGCCATATGCTAATGAGAGATAGCAAAAGGCTTTGAGATCCCAAGTGTATTGATAGCACCGATCCATACTGATATATATTTATATATATGAGCATGAGATGTAACCGCTCCATGATATTGAGAGAGCGTGTGCACGAGATGTGAAAGCTACTGGGACACTTACATATAATTGATTGACACGAGTACATGATAGTACCAAATTATGTCGACTCGGCACTAAGTGAGAAGCATGGATGATGAACAGCATAAATCAGCTGTAATATTAAAATATTATGTATGGCTCTTATATGAAAAGAGTAAAAGTGAATAACTTTTGATTTGAGGAATGAACTTACGGGAGTATAGACATATACGATGAAAGACAGCATGTAGTGGTCTAAAGCACTCTTGATGTTGAAAGTGTGCTGGCAGTATTACTTGGAGGATGAACTAGAGATCAGAAGTCGTAAGTATACGGCATGTACCACCTTTGGACTTAAGTTAAATTCGGAGGACCGAATTTCTTAAGGTGGGGAGGATGTGATAACCGTAAATTTTTCAATTATTGGAAATAATAAATATTGAAAATAAATATTAAAGAAAATAGATAAGAGGAAATAAATAAATTAAAGTAAATAAATAAAATTTATTTACGAGATGGGAATATAGTTGAAATTCCCGAAATTAAGAAAAGTGAGGAAATTAAATGAAAATAAATAAATAATAATAATAATAAAGTCGGAGTTATTGAAAGTATGAAAAGGAGGAATTTAAATTGGATTAATGGAAATCCAAAATTTATAAATAAAAATGCGTATATTATATATTTATATATAATTCAATTATATAAATATATTTACACATGTTTTTATACAAATACATATGTATGTAAATACTATATAGTATATTAATAATTACATGTTTGTATATATGAATATATATATATATATATATATATATATACACACACACATTAGTTCATGAAGTTACATAATACATATGTATTTAAGTATAATCTTTTATGTATATATAGGTATATATATATATACATATATATTTGAGAAATGTTTATATTTGATTTACATTAAAGTTTGAAAAATATATATTGTAAATACAAAACATATTATATTATAACATATATATATATATATATAGATATATATGTAAAGATTAATTATTTTAAGTATATAAATATATACTTATATATCCATGCTAGATCTATAATTTTAATACACAAAATATATATTTTATATGTAATATATATAATACTATATTATATACATATATGATAATAATAATATTATGTGTATTAAATATATAATATAAATACATGACATATATGTATTATTATATTAAGTGTATAAAATATAGTATACTAAATATACTAAAAGGGGAAACCAAATAAACCAAAAAGGAAAGAAAATAAAAGGAAAACAACAAACCAGAATCGGGTTCCCGATTCTGTCTCCAGGAGGCGCCGCCCCCGTCAGCGGCCGCCGGAGAGGGAAAGGAGGAGAAGGAAAAGAAGCGTCGACGCCAGCAAGGGAAGAGGAAGCCGACGCCAACGCCGGCGTGAAGAAATGGAGGAAAATCGAACGGGAAACAGAAGCAAACGCCGGAAGAGAAAAGGAAAATGTCGACGGCGGTGCCGGCCAAATCGGTGGCCGCCACTGCCACCGAAGCTTCACTGGAGGGAGAGGAACACGATGGAGGTCACCCGACGCGCAATGGACGGCGGAGGAACGCCGGCGAAGAGGAGAAGAAGCCGAGGCAAAATCGAGTGGATCCGCCGCCGTGCCGCCGATCCAGGCCAAGCTGAGACCACCGGCAGCTTCGCCTCGACGCCGGCCAGCTGAGGGACCAACGAGCCGCCGGAGAACCGGCCGCCGGCGAAGAACCGGCGAGGAAAGAAGCTGGACCGGTCTGAACCGGTTTGACCGGGAAAGGAAGAAGAAAAAAGAAAAGAAAAAGAAAAGAAAAAGGAAAAAGAAAAAGAAAAAAAAAAGAAAAAGAAAAAGAAAAGAAAGAAAGAAAAGAAAAAGAGAAAAAAAGGAAAATTTCGGGAATTCGAAAAATTCCCGGAAATTCGACAACCCGGGATTTTACAAATTCGGTAAGAAATTTCCCGAGAATTTAATTTCAGAAAAAATTAAATAAATTATGAAAAATTCTAAAAATTAGAATTTTAATTCCAGAAATTATTTTCAGCAATCAAGATAAGGAATCGGGAGAAATGGAGTGCGGGCGCGATCGATAAGCGGAATTCGCCGACCCGGAAAAAGGTAAGGGATGCATGTGCAGCACTGTAAGGATACTCAGTCTGCATAATTTAATTTAAAATATTTTATGCAATTATTTTATGAAAATTATTATGATGCATGAATTGCTGAAAATAATTTGAGAAGAAGTACTGGCTGAAAGATTTTAAACTGTATTTTCCGTGCAGGAGGTTAGTGAATCGGCAGCCGTTATGCTGCCGAAAATTTTAGAAAAACTTTATAAAATCATATTAAATGATTTATTTCCGAATTTCGATAAGTAAATCACGAGACATGAGGAAATTTCTAAATTTCATAAAATATGAATATAATGAGATGGAACTTTAGAATATTCATGTATTCGAGAATGGTGATAATGAAATCACCGAAAATTCTCGAAATAGATAAATTACACGAATTACGAGACGAAAGATGAAGTGAAATATAGTAAATATTTTATGGATATTTTTATCAATATTCACTAAAGGATTATAACCCTTATGGTTTTAAATCATGGAATTATATAATTGTATAAATTCCATAAGGTGTATTTTCCGATGAAAAATACGGTTTTGAGACTGGTTGGTATTCTTATCATGCTGATACATGATATGTGACATGTTTAGTCCCGGTCGACACCTGATCCGTGATCCACCGAGGACAATATAGATTATGGTCATAGATTTGACCGGTTTAGTCCTTTACCCTCCAGGGTTTATAGTACGACAAGATTAACGTCTATATTAAAATCCATAAATGATAGGTGACATGTTAAAAAGGGAAATATTTTACATGACATGGAATATGTCAAACGGAACAGGCCATACCGAGCAGAGACTCGATGATTGAACCGTGGGAGCCACCTCTAGAGTCCTTCGGGAACTAAGTGCTACACGTGTTCCGATATTTCAGTACAGGCCATACCGAGCAGAGACTCGATGATTGAACCGTGGGAGCCACCTCTAGAGTCCTTCGGGAACTAAGTGCTACACGTGTTCCGATATTTCAGTACAGGCCATACCGAGCAGAGACTCGATGATTGAACCGTGGGAGCCACCTCTAGAGTCCTTCGGGAACTAAGTGCTACACGTGTTCCGATGTTTCAGTACAGGCCATACCGAGCAGAGACTCGATGATTGAACAGTGGGAGCCACCTCTAGAGTCCTTCGGGAACTAAGTGCTACACGTGTTCCGATATTTCAGTACAGGCCATACCGAGCAGAGACTCGATGATTGAACAGTGGGAGCCACCTCTAGAGTCCTTCGGGAACTAAGTGCTACACGTGTTCCGATATTTCAGTACAGGCCATACCGAGCAGAGACTCGATGATTGAACAGTGGGAGCCACCTCTAGAGTCCTTCGGGAACTAAGTGCTACACGTGTTCCGATATTTCAGTACAGGCCATACCGAGCAGAGACTCGATGATTGAACAGTGGGAGCCACCTCTAGAGTCCTTCGGGAACTAAGTGCTACACGTGTTCCGATATTTCAGTACAGGCCATATCGAGCAGAGACTCGATGATTGAACAGTGGGAGCCACCTCTAGAGTCCTTCGGGAACTAAGTGCTACACGTGTTCCAATATTTCAGTACAGGCCATACCGAGCAGAGACTCGATGATTGAACAGTGGGAGCCACCTCTAGAGTCCTTCGGGAACTAAGTGCTACACGTGTTCCGATGTTAGTATGAGAAATCGTAGGATATTGTGACGATAAGTAAGTGAGTGTGATTCGTGAATTCGACAAATGTCAAAGAATGAAATAGATTTTAATAGCTTATTCTGCTTTTTAACGGACAGAACTAATTAAGAGAGTATATTAAAACATGAAATAAGTTTTAAAGAAATAAGATGATGATTTAACTAATATTCTTTTCAAGGAATATACGGATATTAATTATTCTATTTAAAGGCTTTATTTCGTAGAAGCATTATTTTGAAAGGAATATGAAAAAGGTTATGAAAGATTAAAAAGGAAAAGGATTTATTAATTCAAAACAAAAAGAAAATTTTTCTCTACAGTTGCTTCTAGGTTCCGTAACAAGTATGGTATTCTAAAATACCTACCTTACTCCATTCGGATTCCTAGCCGACTGTAGTATCTTTCCTACATGCGAGCCTAGAGCCCATAGGAAAAATGAAAAAGATTTTTAGCATATAGGAAGCTGAGTATCAAGTGAGGCATATAATTCTCTTACTGAGCCGTGGTTTTGCTCACCCCTTAATTTTCAACATCTCAGGTTTTGATGAATGTGAAATCAGTGGATTGTGGATCCTGGCTGTACACGAAGAACAATGTGTCAGACCGACTGATTATTTGAGGTATGATTATTTATTCTCTGTATTTAGACACGTCAACAGTACTACTTATCTGATTTGTTACGATAGGGGATGTGTATAATATAAACAATATTATGTAAAATTTATTAACAGTCAGTACAAGTGAAGTATCGCAGACAGCCCAACCGGTTAAGTTGTGTATAAGAAGGGTGAAAAATGTGGTCACGGGTCGTGACATACTGAGTGTCTATTGAACTGTTTTACTAAATTGCTTACTGAAATGTTTATTGACTGTCTAAACTGTTTACTGAATCGTTTATTTACTGTTTATCAATCCATTTACCGAACTGTTCACTGATCGTTTTTTGACATGTTTACGGGGTAATTTACAAAATTGATTTTTGTACTGTTTAATGAATTGTTTATGGACTAATCTATTGAACTAATTACCGTATTGTTTACTGAACTAACCACTGTACTGTTTATTGAATCATTTTACTAAGTGATTTACTGAACGTTTTATTGAACTGAATAATAAGTGATTTACTAAATATTTTACCGAACTGTATTAAGTGATTTATTGAACGTTTTAACGAACTAATCACTAAAAATGTATACTAAACTGTTTACTGAGCGCTTACTGAATGCATTCATGTAAGTATTGTTGATTTGATCGATTTTAAATTATAAATGATTTAATAATGATGGTTTTATCGCACAATATTGTTATTGAAGGCTTGAAAGGTTTTTAATACTGATTTAATATGTATAAATTCCTTTTCTGTAAAGTTTTCATAAATTCTCTATAGTCGAATTTAAGGACGGGGACAAGTGAGATACTTGAAAGCATCCTTCTGTACTCAGCTTGGTACTCCTAACTGATTCTAGTATCCTTTCTGGTAGAATGCCCGAACACTATTTGATACTGATTGTAAGTTCATGAACATGTTTTTGATACACGCATATAAGTGTGTATAGTATCAGTTCTTTTATAAATATTTCTTACTGGGCATCTTCTACCTTATAGATTTATTTGCAGTAATAGCTGATTGGTAATGAAGGGTTCTGATCAAATTCCTACGAAGCTATGATATGGTACCTTAAAGATATAGTCAAACAGTTACTTTACTGTATTCAGACTTTATTATACAGTACATTAGAGTGTAATGGGATGTAAACTAAAGGAATCTAAGTGTCACTTATAGTCTTTTGATATTAGATATTTATAAAGTTGAAATGAAAATGTAAGTAAAAGTAATACATACTGTAACTGACTATATTGGGATCAATCTGAAGATTTAGCTAAGTTTTAACTTAATGTCAAAGTGAGGACACTAAGCACGGCCCAACCAAGTGAAAGGAAAAAACTTAGTTCCAATTTTCAATATTCGGATCGTTAACCCCAATGGAGTTTGTTCATGGTTGCATTGGTCTAAGAGAATTTGATCTAGTGAAGATTCAAACACGGGACTTCCCACTATAGATCATCCTTACTTAAGAACTTAGCAAGGCCTTACACCATTGAGCCAACCCTTTAGGTTAAAAAGATTAAACATTTTAATTGTACCAATTTAAGATGAAAAGTTTCTAATTGTTTTGATTTAATGATTAATTAGGATGAAATTTGAAGCGTATATGTCATACTTTGTTAAGTTTTTAACAAAAACACATTATATCAATATATTTTACTATATCCAGCAAGCAAAATTTTTAAATAAAGCATTCTTAAAATTGATTTCTTCCTAAAAGTAAAAATGAAAGAAATATAAATGTTTTTTTTATCTCATTCATTTTTTTAGAGTTTTACATACTTTTTCTTTGACCAAATATTACTTAAACAACAAATCTAGAACTTTTATAAAAAAAAAAGGAATCACCAATGCAATAAACAGGCTTGAACAAAAATTTAAGGCCTAATAAAAAATTGGGCCAGGTCCGAGGTTGGCACGACCCAAAATATATTATATAAACATTATATATTATGAGTTTATTATAATTATATAATATAATTATAATTGTAATTTATAAATTTTAAAAGTCAAGCTTATTGGCCTATTGATGAGTTTGCCTACATCTTATTAAAAGTTAAAGCCTAACCCAAGTTAAAACTAAACCCTTAAAGGTAAAAAGTTAAAAGCTTTATAACAAAAAACTCATCCCCTTTGTCCCTTTCAGCTACAGAACCCTTTCCCCTTTTTTTCTCCTCCAACCACACGTCAGCTGTACAATGATTTGTGCCCTTAACATCTAAATCATTGTAACTACTTATTACCCTTTCCTTTCCTCTTTCAATTCCTTTACTCCTTTTCTTTATAAGCTCAACTCAAGGTAATGTTGTTTCTATTTTGTTCTTCGTGTTACTTTGCTTTATAATAGGTTAGGTTGGTTTTATGGTAATTTGTTTTTCAATTTTCTTCCTTATGGTATGTTAGGTTGGTTTTGTGGTTAATTTGAATAGGTTTTAGATTTGCATAATGTAGACTGACCAAAGTTTTATTAGGTTTTCTCTTTTTTTTTTTATTATAAAAATTGCTCTTCCTATTTTAAGCAAAAAGATGTGTCCTTGCTTTTATTGCTAGTCTACTTTCAAATTTATTTAACTCATTTGATGCTTGAAATAGTGGTGAGGCTTCTATCAAGCATTACTCAAGGTTTATCACTACAAACTATAATATTAATGGAATTCTTCCAATAAGATAAAAAAAATATTAGCTAGATAAAGATACAGTTTTTTGTTCATGAGAATTAATGATTATATTTGTTTACCTACAAGCTAGGTCAAGCTTGAGCCTACATAATATAAGTAAAAATGAGCTTAGGATAGAAAGCTAGCTCGAATGGTTGGGCTACACCGAGCTTATGCTTATCGATAATCTGTTAATATCTTACTTAAGCTCGGGCCTTGTGTAACGTTCGGAATTATAAACTTCCAAACTAACTTTTTCCTTTTCACTTTTATATTTCTTGTTCAATCATTTGGTATCAATCGGTTTGTGTTCAGTGTCGATGTAAGTTCGATTCTATAATCTTCATTACTAGTAAATCTTTAAATCAGTAAATTTATTAATCTATAAATAACAAATACGAAATTATAATAAAAGTATCATATAATATTTTTAATTCTATTTATATCAGTTCAATGCAATTACATCCCTCTAGTTTATATACAATCTTTAATTTAACTTTATACTGTTTACATCCCATCACAAATACATCTGCTGTGCATTTACTCATCTGAATATAAATATAAAATTATCATGTACCTGTCAACTCAATATTATAACTTCTAACAATCTTCTTCAACTAATCTAGAAGCGACTGACAACACGTACACTGTTGAACTATATCTGGGATGGTGAGTAGGGGGTGAGTTTTGGGGAAAGCTCAATAAGAAACATATATTAAAATGCGTACTATATGCAGTTGAGTAAAAATAACTTATTTTAATAATTATGAAAGAGCATATTAAATATAATATTAAAATACATAAAAATATTTTTTCCTAACGATACACTAAGGAACAATATAAGAAAGATACTATAGTTGGCTAGGTAACCGAGTAGAGTATAAGAGGTACTTTGAAGTACCTGTCATGTTCCGGTCCCTAGATGCGACTATAGGAAGGAATACAGTTAATGATAAAATCACTAATTAATATAAAACATTAGTAGTTTATGGGATGCAAATTTAAAATCATTAATCAATATAAAACATTTAACAATTTATGCTATGCAATTTCAAATCGATATCAGTATATAAACAATTTATTTAGACAATGCCATAAAAAAATTTATTTAGAAATTCTAGTAAACAATACGATAACATTTGATCTATATCTTCATCTAGTACAGTAAAATCGTTCATTTTAAAAACATTAAAATAAGATAACTGTACTTGTATCATGAAATCATATTCTTTAAAACTCACACTTTTCTCGTAACTTTTCAGTCAAATCATATACTTTTCTCATAAATCAAATCATATCAATATAGAAATAAATCTCTAAGAGATTCATGCACAAATCTCGTATCCCTTTAGGGACCTCGTATAGGAATTAGGTGTACCCACAGGGGGCCGGGATTCATCCCTAAGCCGTTCCTACCTCGTAACAATGGCCATTGTCAATAAGTACACAGCGTACACTCGTCAATGGCACCATAGTACCGGCAAAGGTACTGGGGACTTCACGAGGGTCTCCCAGCCCTAATCATATCAATCTCGTATGCATGATCATCAAGGAGTTATCATTCTCATAAAATCATTTCCATATACTCATAAAATCAGAATAAAAATCAATTTTGTAAATCATATAATTCAACAGTAGAAAATATTTGAAATAGCAATTATCTTGAGTTAGTTCAAAATCATATAAAGAAATACTTATTCCATTTAGTGGACAATCATGAAAAATTACAATTTAGGAAATTTAAGCATTTCATGTAAATCATTTCATATAAATTAATTCATGCAAATCATTTTATGTAATTCAATTCATGTAATTCATTTTATGCAATTCAAGTCATGTAAATCCTTTCATGTAATTCAATTCATACAAATCATTTCATGTAAGACAGTATTTAGACTTGTAAGAATTTAAGATAAATTTTTATTTCTTGCATTCAGGAAAAGTAGGTGAGGAACGATTAAAATTGGATTTTCAAGAATTTTCAATTGCAAGTAAAACATATCTTATGCAACTCCTGTACATGTTCCTTACCTCGATTATCACATCATGTAAAAATCCAGTAGTACCACTTAGACACTTAAATTTCTCGAATTCAATGCTGCAAATAATATCGAATTACAGTTAAAATTTAATTCTTTAATTATAAAAGTGCTCTACACTTTGAAATCTTCCACTTCACCCCATCTCATTATATGAGTAGCATTATTCTTTGCAAGAATTTCTGACCTATCGATGCCTTTCTACTCATAACAGCAAATATTGGATTCAAATTAATACATCGTCAATTTTATATGTAATCTAACTTAATTCCCTATTCAGAGGTATAAGGCCCATTTTCTAATTCATTCTATGTTGTTTCCCACAATTTTCCAAAATTTAGTCTAATTCAGGTCCATTTGGCAGGATGGTTTTTTAACTTTTTCACATTAAAAATTACATTACTAATTATAGGGATGTTAAAAAATTATGAATATAAAACCATGTGATTCTTAATTCAATTCCCTATTCAGAATCATAAGTTTCATAGTTTTTTTCATTTTTGAGTCATTTTTAATAGTCCCTTGAAATTACTTTGTTTTCAGGTGCATTCTGGCAGATCTGTCTACTAACCTCTATGCACAAATTGGTTCATATCTCAATGCAGGTTTATCCAAATTGTGCAAACCTAAAACCATATTATTCCTAACTCATTTAGATTTTTGGAAATGTATGGCTTGCATTCAAATTCAATCTGGTCTAGTTTCTACAATTTTTCAAAGTCAGCTATTTGGGTCACATTTTTTTGGCAGAGTGCCCTGTATTCATTTGCACATATCTTATCTATAGAACTCCAAATTAAGTGATTCCAAAACTGAATTTCTCCTAACTCATAAGGCTATCTACCATAATTTTTACAGAATTTATCTCATTTTAAAACCCCTAAACTAAATTTTTAAACATGGGGCTTGGATAAGATAGTGCAACAGATTTGCCATTTCAGCACATTTATACATTCTACACTTTGTTTCTCTTCTTTTCTCAACTCTAACCTTATGAACATTTTCTATTCACTTAATATATTCATCAAATGCCTTCCATACATTAAGAATTCATCATTATCATCTACCTCCACACCATGGCTGAATGGTCCTTACCAGGCCACACTTATAGTTTTGGTAAGTTAAGATTATGGCTATGTTCAATACACAATCATGTTATCACTTCCTACCTATTATCCATCAAAATCACAACAACATCTATATAACTCCATCATGGCCAAAACTTTCCTGCATTTCTACACTCAATTTTAATTTAAACCAAGGCCATAAACATGTTTCTCATGCATTAGATCATCTAAAAGCATGGCTAGAATCAAAAGAAAATATCAACACTTACAAGCTTACCTAGAACAAAAAATTCCAACAGTAAAATCAGCCCCCAAATGTTGGAATTAATTCACCAAATTTCAGGTTTTAGATAGTTTTTAAGGTAAGGAACAACTTTTATTAAGGATGTTTGATGATTTGGTGAAGGTAGAATAATGTTTTACAAGGTGAAAGGAAGTTGATGTGAAGAACCATGGAGAAAAGAATGAGGCAGTAGGGAAAGACAGCTGATTGGGGAAGAAATAACCAGAATTTTCTGGTTTTTAGCTGATATTTAAGATATTTTTCAGCCCATTTTGTAAAATGATAATTTTGCCCCTCTCAAAATCTATTATCTACACTCATGCCATTACTAATATTTTATTATTTCCAAATTTCATATTTTAATTTCGTTTTTTATTATATTTTATTTATTTAGGTGAATTTTGGTTAAAATTGACCATTTTGACCAGCCCCTATGCTAAATTACCCTAATTCCATTATTTCCATTGATGTCATATTATAAATTTAATAATTTAAAATTCAGATTTAATATTTTATTTTCATTATTTTTCATATATTTAGGTCAACCATGGTCAATTATTGACTCTCAAGGTGGTTTGACCAGTCATGGGTAGAAATTACCAAACTATCCCTAAACGAATGCTTTTGGTTTCGTTCGCGCTGTTTTTAGCACTTCCGCGTAATTCAGTTCACGAGCTGGATCCATGTGAAACTTCTTTACACAAGGATCATCCTATGACAGTTTGTAGGTTCAAAGTCAATTTGGTTTGACTTTTGTTCATAAAAATTCTTTCGGGATATGGACACGATCGTCATTTTTAGATTTGTTGCTCGTAAACTGAGGTATAATCATCTTAAGGAATTCGAAAAATTGATCTTCTTGACCTTTAGATATTTCGTGCCTAATTTTTATATTTTGCCATTTCGAAAAGCATCCGAGTTACGGATTGCCCTATGGGGCCCACTTGGTAATTTTCTCGGTAATTGCACCATATATGAAGATTAATTTTTGAAATTTTACTAATATTCTTGTTCAACACTTCTAATAGGTATAGTGAGAATAGAGAAATTCGAGTTTTCACACCTTGTCACAACCCGAAGGCTGTGATGTGTTTAAATAAATTTACACTTCTCCATCTCTACAAATTTATGGATTAAATTTTTGCTTTTCGTTCTATGGTTTGTGTTCAATGCCAGTGTAGTCGCTAAACAGTTTTCACTCATTATTTAATTCATAAGTGAATCAAATAACTCCATAAGGTAGGCAATGATCATTTTTTTGTCCATAACTTATTTCTTCTTAGAAACAAATTGAAAATATCCCCCTTTATATTTTGAGATTCTCCCCAATTAACCACTTGCAAATCAGATATATCATAGCATAATATAAAAATCTTTCTTACAGTTCACATTATAATCAATAAATAGGTATCATTTCAACAGTCCTTGTATCCACAACTACTCATCACATACATATCATGTAGCATCAAAATATTATATCGTCAATTCATTATCCTAGTTTACATCCCATCCTATAGTACTGTACAAAAGCAGTCTGAATTAAACATTATGTACAAAAAGAATAATTTTGTACCAAAATGATCAAATCTTCTAGGAGAGTTGGGATGATATTTCAAACTTGTGGTATCTCGATATAGCTCTGAAATGATTTCCCCTACTCTGTGCTTAACCTGTAAAAGGGTTAAACAATGTTTAATAAACGAAGGCTCAGTAATTCATTTATACAAATGCAGAATTAGGCCTATAATGTTTTAATACAAATGCATGAAATTTTTACGTAAAGATTCTCACATCATATTCCCTTTGTAATCATTTATCAAAATATCTCAGATTATGTCCTAAAAAACTCTAAGTAGGCAAGGGTTTTAGGGCATCGATGGAAAGGTACTTTGACCCAAACTCGACCGTCCCAGCCCATGGACAATCCTACTTATCCCCAATGTGAGAAGAACAAAACACACACATATTAGAATAGCAAAATAAAAAGTACGAGAGAATAAATGTGTGTTTGGTTTTTGAAATCAAGGTTGTTTTCTATTTTCATTTTTACAAAAAATTGAAATTAAATGAGAAAACATGTTTGTTTAAAGAAATGAAAAGCAATTTTTTTGGAAAATGAAAATTGAAATAGGCCACAATTTGAAAAAAAGAAAAAAAGAGATGTTTTCATTGTTTTCAAAGAAAACAATTTGGAAAAGTGGAGAATGAGAAAACACGAGGCTTCAAAATTTTTTTAATAATGTATGTTTTAACTTACCAAAGACCCAAGTTCGAAACATAATACAATCAAAAACGTCTTTTTCTTTTTAGGTTTTGGGTTTTATTATTTATTCTTACCTCAGTAGCTGCTTAACATCTCACCTTTTTTCTTTTTTCCTTTGGGTTTTTCTTCTTCTTCTAGAAGCCAAATGTTTTCTCAAAATTGTGCCAGCCACCATTGTGGATCAAACCAAATTATTCTCTTTTACTTTATTATGGTTACTTATCTTGTTTCTTTGTATCTAAGGTGGTTTGCTTCAAAGTTTTTTTTTTTAGACTTTGGTTTTGCCAAATTGATCCAAATAGTGAATGAACTCAATGACATTTGCACCATTGCAAATTGAAAAAGAGAGTGAAGGCTTTTGGGTTTCTAAAAATTGGCAAAAGGCATTATAACATGGACTATTTTTCCCCCTCTTCCTTCTCTTAAGAATAATAGGACATATCAGATGCGATGAGGCCCCTTTTAGGATAGAATAAAAGAAAAAACAACAAGAAGAATAATAGGACATATCAGATGCGATGAAAGCTATCTAGGAATAGCAAGCAATCAAAGACATCATAGTCATCACATCTTAATCTTAGTCCCTTTTGCTTTTTGTACTGGACATCTGGCTTCACTGGATTTAAGATCTTGACAGACTGCCAGGTCTAGTTGTTACCTAAGGCAATTTACAGTCTATAAGTTAAGGGACAATAACTTTTGGGTCTGATGCATGATTACAAGAAACCTTTGGCTAATGATGCTAGATCACTATATGAAGTAAAATTAGTAAGATATCCTCATTGCACCATAGTTAGAATAACAACATTTACTGCATTATTCTAGTTACATGTTCTCGTATTATTAGTACTGCATTATTAGAATTATTTATAATAAACAAAGACTAGCTAAATGAGATTTATTCTAGCTACATGTGCCACATCAGATTTATTCTAGCTATAATTTTATTCTTAAGCAAATTATTCTTTAAAGAAAGAAGATATATTGCTCACAACACTATAATTAGAATAGCAACATGTACTGCATTATTCTAGCTGCATATACATTATTAATACTGCATTATTGGAATTATTTATAATAAACAAAGACTAGCTACATGAAATTTATTCAAGCTACATGTATTGCATGAGGTTTATTCTAGCTATATGAGATTTATTCTAGCTAAAATTTTAATTATTTTTTAAGAAAATTTCATTGCTCACTCTACCATAGTTAGAATAGGAACATGTATTGCATTATTCTAGCTACATGTACTTCATTATTAGTATTGCATTATTGGCACTGCATTATTAGAATTATTTATAATAAACAAAGACTACATGAGATTTATTCTAGCTACATGTACTATATGAGATTTATTCTAGCTACTTGGGATTTAGTCTAGCTATAATTTTAATTAATTTTTAAGTAAATTTTTGTTTAAAAAAAGATACATTGCTCTCGTATTTTTTTATATTGTGTTATTATGAATGTCATTATACATGCTCTATTTTGATTTGATTCAATGTTTCTATTCCAAAGATTGTATTTGCATTATTTCCATTGTGCACATGTGGAGCTATAATAGGATGAGATAGAACTTGTTATTGACATATGGTATTAATTGCTTTATTGATGATTGACTTGTCCTCTAAATACTAGTTTAGATGGGAGGGAAAGGTAAAGATGTTGATGCGACAGATTGGCCAAAAGAAAAAGAGGTAGCATATATTCATCTCTTAGTTAGAAAAGTAAGAAAAAGAAAGTTGCAATCATTTTAAGTGTAGTCAGAGATCACAATGAGCTGCATTGTCACGACCCAAAGGCCATAATGAAATATTAAACCTTATAAATGCACAGGAAATTTCAGGCTAATTTTTTTCTTTTTTTTTTAACTAAACAAGTTGGTCTCTGTGTGTGTAGTGTCAATATAAAGTTTTTAACTTCCTGTCTTATTTAGAGCTAACTACTTAAGGTTCTAGCCTAATATTTGTAAAGGCTACATATTTTCTTTACAATCTTAGATATCCACTACTAACTCAATGTTATATATATCATTCTGGTGACATTCATACCAACATCATTGTCATGTATACTTTATGATTTTATCAGTATTTAACTCAATTCCATTCCACTGAGAACAAATCATATCATAAAGCATAAGAATATTATAAAAACATGTCCATTGTCTTAGCTTACATCCTAACCTATAGTGCTGAATAAAAAACAACTTGAAATAGCAGTTAAATAAAAAAAGAATCATGTTATGCCAAAAATAAGTAAGGAAATCTCCTTGGAAAGTTGGAACGATATTTTAGGCCTTAGTAGATTTTGGATAGATCCGAAATACTTTTCCAACTCTTTGCTCAATCTATAAAAGGATTAGAATAGATTTTAATGAGTGGGGCTCAATAAGTCAATTATATAAGTACAAAAAGTAATTTTATATTGTTCTACATGTAAGACATGAATCCACAAGAATACAGTCATCAAATGCCATTTTGGTCATAATCATTGTATGCTTATCTGAATATCATTTCCTAAGGGACTTTAACTTGGCACTTATAGACAAAAACAACCATACTCTATTGTATAGCTCAATATATATATCAATTATCCAATATTAATCCAAACAATAACGATCATATATCACTCATTCAAACTCAATGTTAATCCACAATTATTAGTTTATCTCGATATCTTAACTCATGTAGCACCCTTAACATGATTTCAAAACTCATATGCAATAGTTATAAAACATACGCTTGGGAGAAACAATGACAATATATGTCTCGATGCACAAAACCAAATACTTAAACGGTATGAAAACCATCATATAAAACATCGATGCTGTCATAGGTTTCAAAACATATATAAAAGCTTAAGTCATGCTTAAGCTCAGGTGAATAATACAAGATTATCAAAATCAATCACCGAGGCCAGGACGATGCTCAGGCTCAAGGTACGATAACATAAACCAATATCAAACATGGTTTTCAAATCAAAGCATGATTACCAATCAAGTCAAATCAATGCAGTGGAGACATGGCACAATCAATCAAATGTCAATTCGTATTAACTATAAACCAATAAAGGCTTAATTTTACTATAGCTATTTGTGGATTGAAAGAGTCCCAATGGAGAAGGGTTATACGTATGGCCATGGTATACTCTGGTCTCTTTGATCAAGTGAGGGTCCAAACTTATGTTAAAACTTGTTTGACACACCTAAAAAACCTTATCAAAACCCCATCTGATAAGTCTGCATGTATGCTTAAGAGCACCGCTCACTTAGGCGTATCCATTTATGCTTTACTAATATTAATATACACGTGCCAAAATCTCAAAACAATTCAGCAAATATCTTTAATTCAACCATTTAAGCAAACATGAAAACCTTTTCGATTTTGTTCAATAAATCATTTGAAATTGTATCAGTATGCATCATGTTCTCTTTCAATCATGCTAACTTTACAAAACTGAACATATCATTTATGCATCTCAAATCAATGCATTCTTAATAAAACTCATGTTATGTAATACATGTATGCTCAAGCTATGATTAAAATATGAGTTCAAATCCGATGGTATGTATATGTACAATGTAGATGAAGCCCTACAATCATACAGACTAATTTAATATCAATCATAGCACATAATACTTCATATATTCAAACCTCACCCTAGTCTCCTTAAGATCCATAAGATCAAGCATGCACAAGTCATATCCATCTGTTGCAACTCAATATTACAACCATCCATTTCATATCACAATATTGATACTAAAACCCCCACCACTAGTATGGGTCCTTTTAGTATCTTATGAATTTTAAATATTATAAAACCAAAAAATCATCAAAATGTCTTGGTTTTTTTTTTTCTAATCCTTCGTTTAACTTTGCTTTTTTTTTTAACTTGTTCTTGTTTTTTCTTCGAGTGTTCTTCGTGTTCTTCATTGAATCTCATTTTCTTTCATTGAAGTCATATTCTTCGAGGAAATTGTTTGCCTACATGGTGTTCCAAGGACCATTATTTTTTACCATAATGTGAAGTTCCTTAGCTACTTTCAGAAAACTTTGTGGGAAAAGTTGGGAACAAAGTTGTTGTTTTCAACTGTTGTCATCTACAAATTGATGGTCAAACTGAGGTAGTCAATCGTACTTTGTTTACTTTTGTTGAGGTCCATTATTCAAAAGAACTTGAAGAATTGGGAAGATTGTTTGCCTCATGTGGAGTTTGCTTACAATAGAAGTGTGTATTTTACTACTAGTTGTTCCCCATTTGAAGTTGTCTATGGTTTCAATCCACTTCCTCCATTAGATCTTTTACCACTACCTATTAAGGAGAGAGCTAGTTTGGATAGGGAAAAGAAAGCTGATTTTGTTAAGCAATTGCATTGAAGGTATGCCAAAACTTTGAGAAGAGGACTGAGCAATACGCTACTCAAGCCAACAAGCATCGCAAGAAAGTTGTCTTTGAACCTGGTGATTGGGTTTGGGTACATATGCATAAAGAAAGATTTCCTGATCAACATCACTCCAAGTTGGAACCTTGAGGAGATGGATTATTCCAAGTGATTGAGAAGATCAATGACAATGCTTATAAGTTGGATCTTCTAGGTGAGTATAATATTAGTGTTACATTTAATGTTTCCGATCTTTCTCCCATTGATATTGACATAGGTGAATTTAATTTGAGGACAATCCTTTCGAAGAGAAGGGGAATGATGGAGACCCATCAAGTTCACAAAGCTTAAGTCATGTTCATGATGATCGTGATTCTCTGAGCATCCATGGAGGTCCAATGACAAGAGCTAAAATGAAGGTGATGCAACAAGCTTTGACTGGTTTCATTAACATTGTTAGAAAGAAAGCCCAGCAAAGCTTGAACGTAGAGGAAGACAAAGTCTTTTACAATATGATCCGAGCCCATGTTCAACCTTCTTGAAGACTCACAAGTATTGGACCAAAATGCAATTGGGCTGGATGTATAAATTGGGCCTAGTGCAATTGGGCGAAATGCTCTACTTATTTTATTACGTCTTATCGGGCTGAACATTGTCTTAATTTAAATTAAAGCCAATTCTTTTTTATTTACTAGGTAAAGTAGGATTTCTATGTCTTGTTCTACAAATTAGGAAACTAAGATTCCTATTTCTTGTTCTGCAAGTTTGCGATTTGCCTATAAATAGCTATGTAACCCTTTGGGTAGAACATAATTGATTTGAGTTATAAAATTGAGAGACTTTCTCTTTAGTTCTCTTGAGAACTCTTAAACTTATCAAGGTCTTTCTTGTGGCGTTATTCTACTTTCCACCAATTTATACCTTAGGTTCTTACTTTTTTAATCAACAAGTCTAGGTCAATACCATATGTTCTTGTGTTTCTACACAACAGGTCTTGGTTTTTTTCTCTAATCTTTGTTTTACTTTGCTTTTTTTTTCAAGTTGTTCTTGTTTTTTCTTTTAGTGTTCTTCGTGTTCTTCATTGAATCTCATCTTCTTTAGGTGAGGTTAATATCATTTGGCATTAGAGCTTAGCTGCAATTTGTAGGAGTCACATTCTATTACGTTCTTGTGTTTTTTTCTTCTTTGTCTTCTTGTCTTGATTGAAGTTTGACCTTGAATCCTCTTCCAAGCTAACACCAATATTGTTTGTTCCTCAAACCTATTGTTTTCATTAAAATAACCTATCTTTACTTAGCCACCAAGTAAACCCTAACTTGTTCTCCAAGCAACCTTAACCCCAAAAGTTTTCTTGCTTAGCAAAAAACCCTCAAAAGCTCTACTTTCACATAAAGACTACTTTGTTTTACAAGCCACTATTCCCTCTCGATTCTTGCCACACAATCTATTACCAAAACTAGCTTTGTTTTATCAAAAGTTGCCTTGTTCTCCAAGTAAACCTCTTCTTTTCACTTAGACTTTTTGTTTTTCTTCATTTTTCATTTACTCTAGTAAAAAAAAGTAATAAAAGAAAAGAAAAGAAAAAGAAAAAGAAAAAAAGAAAAGAAAATCAATTCAAGAGGTGATTCATTATATCGCGTGTAGCAAGTGCAACATTAAAGGAATCCGTGGAGGTGCGCTTTATCAAAATCTTGAGGTAGTCATTCTTTCTTGAGCTTTGAGATTTTTTTTTTGCCTAAATCTGAAATTTCATTATTACCCTTTTACCCCTACTTTCCGAAATTACCTTTTGACTCTACAACCTAAAAAGACCAAATTATCCTACCATTGGCTGAACCTTACCCTTACCAAACACCCCAAAACACCAATATCTCCTTTAAGATCGAGATTCATTTAAGTCTTCTTGAGTCTTGTTGAGTCATCATTATTTTGTTTTCCCTTGATTAAAATCTTATACTCATCTTGGTTGATTGTTGGTTGATGTTGGATTCCATAAGCTTATTTTTTATCGAGTCTTAAGTTCGATATAGAACCTATAGAGAAAAGTTGTGTGAGGTAAAAAAGCCAGAGTGTGTGATGAACATTAATAGAAAAAAGCCATATTAAAATTATGTGAAACACGTGTTTAAGTGTGACATTCTTGTGTGTATTGAGTGTAAACACGTGAAGTCATACTTGTATGGTCCTTTAATTTTACTAACGTTTCTTGCAAGTTACAATTATGTCTTCTAATAATGAAAAGCTTGATTTAAGTAAGACTAAGATCATGCTCCAAGCCATGCAACAACAACTTTCGAGAATAGAATCGATAAGTTGGAGCAACATAACACTACCATAGCTAAGGTAAACCCAAAGGATGATAAGATGCCACCATCAGAGGATATTGATGAGGATGAGGATGATGCCTGTGTTGAGTTTGCTGCTCATGGTGAAGCACTTTTAACTCGTCGTGCATTAAGCGCCCAAGTTAAGGATGAAGATGAAGTGCAATAAGAAAACATTTTCCATACTAGATGCCACGTCAACAATAAGGTATGTTCTTTGATTATTGATGGTGGTAGTTGCACTAATGTTGCTAGCACTTATTTGGTTGACAGATTGAGTTTGCCCACTACAAAACATCCCAAACCATACAAACTTCAATAGCTCAATAATTATGGAGAAGTAAATGTGACAAAGCAAGTATCGATGCCATTTACCATTGGAAGGTACAATAATAAAGTGTTGTGTGATGTTGTGCCTATGCATGCTGGCTATTTACTTTTGGGAAGACCATGGCAATTTGATAAACATGTCATACATGATGGATTCACAAACCGTTATTCATTTACAATGGATGGTAAGAAATTCACACTTGCACCTTTGAGTCCTAAGGAGATTTATGAGGACCAATTAAGGTTGAAAGTGCAAAATGATTCACAACAAAGGTAAAAAATCTAGATAAAGGCAAAGATATTGCAAATAAAGTAAGAAAGGTCGTGAGCTTCTATGCAAAGAAAAGTGATGTCAAGGCTACTTTTCTAGCTAAGTGCCCAATCCTTTTGATTTTATATAAAGAATCTTGTTTTGGTTCTAATGATCTTAATGCTTTTTTGCCTACTAATGTTGTGTCTCTTTTGATAGAGTTTAAAGATATATTCTCTGAGGAGATTCCAAATGGCTTGCTACCTATTAGGTTAATTAAGCATCAAATAGACTTTGTTCTTGGAGCTGCTAGTCCCAACTTACCTGAGGAGATGAAGGAGCTTCAAAAGCAAGTTGAAGAGCTCATGAGGAAAGGCTATGTAAGAAAGACCATGAGTCCATGTGTTGTTCCTGTGTTACTTGTTTCTAAGAAGGATGGGATGTGGAGGATGTGTGTTGATTGTCGTGTCGTCAACAAGTTTACTGTAAATTATTGCTATCACATTCCTAGATTAGATGATATGCTTGATGAGTTACATGGTTCTTGCATCTTTTCTAAAATTAATTTTAAAAGTGATTATCATCAAATTCTTAAGAGAGAAGGTGATAAATGGAAAACTACATTTAAGGCTAAGCATGGTTTGTATGAATGGTTAGTTATGCCTTTTTGATTAATTAATGCACTTAGCACTTTCATGAGATTAATGAACCATGTCTTGCATGCTTTCATTGAAAATTTTGTAGTTGTTTATTTTGATGATATCTTGATCAATAATAGAAGTTTGCATGAACATATTGAACATTTAAAGAATGTGCTTAATGTCTTGAGAAAGGAAAAGTTGTATGTTAACCTTAAGAAATGTTTTTTTCACACTGATAAGATTATATTTCTTGGATATGTTGTTTCTTTTAAGGGTATAGCAGTAGATGATGAAAAGGTTAAGATAATTAAAGATTGGCCTATATCTCTGAGGTGCTCAATTTTCATGGATTAGCTAGTTTCCATTGTAGGTTTGTTAGAGACTTTAGCACTATAGCTACACCTTTGATTGAAGTTGTTACAAAGAATGTTGGATTTAAATGGGATCTGAAGCAAGATCATGCTTTTAACTTGCTTAAAGAGAAGCTTTATTCTGCACCTTTATTATCCTTACCGAACTTTACTAAAACTTTTGAGATTGAGTGTGATGCTTCAAGTATAGGTATTAGAGTTGTTTTAATGCAGGAGAAGCACCCCATTGCTTTCTTCAATGAGAAGTTAAGCGGAGCTGTCCTTAACTATCTTACGTACGACAAAGATATGTATGCATTCGTGAGGGCCTTGGAAACATGGCAACATTATTTATGGCCTAAAGAATTCATCATCCACACTAATCATGAGTCCTTGAAGCACTTGAAAGGACAAAACAAGTTGAATAAGCATCATGCCAAGTGGATGGAATTCATTGAGACATTCCCACATGTGATCAAATATAAACAAGGTAAAGAAAATATCGTGGCCGATGCATTATCTCAAAGGTATACTCTAATCACTACTCTTAATGCTAAACTACTTGGATTTGAATATATTAAAGACTTGTATGCTATTAATGAGGATTTGAAAATGTGTTCAATGCATGAGAGAAAATTGGTTTTGGAAAGTTTTATAGGCATGATAGTTTCTTATTTAGAGAAAATAGATTATGTGTACCTAAGAGTTCTTTAAGAGAATTACTTGTTACAGAAGCCTATAGTGGTGGATTAATGAGACATTTTGAAGTTAAGAAAACTTTCGATATATTCAATGATCATTTCTTTTGGCCTAACATGAAAAGAGGTGTTGAAAAGTTGTGTGAAAGATGCGTCACTTGTAAACAAGCTAAGTCTAGAGTTATGAATCATGGTCTTTATACTCTATTGCCTATTCCTACTACTCCATAGACTGACATTCCTATGGACTTTGTTTTGGGTTTACCAAGAACAAAGAGAGGTAGAGATTATGTTTCTATTGTTGTTCATAGGTTCTCTAAGATGGCTTACTTCATTGCTTGTTATAAGATTGATGATGCAAGCAACATTGCTGATTTATTCGTCAAGGAAATAGTTCGTCTACATGGTGTTCCAAGGACCATTATTTTTTACTGCGAAGTGAAGTTCCTCAGCTACTTTTGGAAAACTTTGTAGGGAAAGTTAGGAATAAAGTTATTGTTTTCAACTGCTTGTCATCCACAAACTGATGGTCAAACTGAGGTAGTCAATCGTACATTGTCTACTTTGTTGAGGTCTATTATTCAAAAGAACTTGAAGAATTGGAAAGATTGTTTGCCTTATTTAGAGTTTACTTACAATAAAAGTATGCATTCTACTACTAGTTGTTCCCCATTTGAAGTTGTCTATGATTTCAATCCACTCACTTCGTTGGATCCTGGGCAATATGTTACTCAGGCCAACAAGCATCGCAAGAAAGTTATTTTTCAACTTGGTGATTAGGAGTGGGTACATATGTAAGGACTCGAGTGGCTCTTTGCTCCCGTAGGAATCAAGAGGTGGCCCCCTCGGCGACCTTAACATTCGTCAAGGCCTCGCCTGTTTATCTGTAGTTGGCGAGCATCCCTTAGGCACCCTCGTCCTAGGTTTGCCTTGACTGTGAGGATGGCGATCGCCCACACTCACTACGTATTGTCCGCTTTGGCAGTCACCCACCTCACAGCTTTCTCTCAAGGGGCCTGAAGAACTCAGGACATAATCTGTGAGACCCGATTTTATTTCATTGTACACCATAATTGTAAATGATTGATAGTGGAAATAAATAATTTAGTGAGATTAAATAAATATTGAATGTGGTTTCCACTCTCCATTTTAATTATTGGAAATTATGATTTATAGTATAGTGTATAAAAGAAAGAAAAACTAACATCAAAGTGCAACAAGAAATAGATGGGATTTGATCTTGGTAAAAAGGTTGAACATAGCGTTGATGGTGTGAAAGCATTAAATAAAGCATGAACAAATATGAAGATTTAAGGTTGGAACCAAATGGAAGGTGTGAAAGGGAATAAATGATTGTTGGCCAAATGAATAGAAGATGAGATAAAAAGCCAATAATAGTTGGCTGGAAATGGCGTGGAAAGGAAGGAGAAAAGTAGGAAAATTAAGTTAAGTGAAATGTAAGAAATAATAGTAAAAAATGTGCAGAAATTTGCCTCCCATAGCCGTTACACTTGCTGCAGTTTTTTACAAGTTTTTAATGCATGAAAGACGTGAAATGATGAAAGAAAACGGGATAAGAAACAGGTGGTAGGTTTTGATTGGATTAACAGAACTATATAAGAAGACTTCATGAGAAAACCGACATTAGCAAACTTCATCTTCTTCGAAAACCACTCTACTGCTTCTCGTCCATTCTGTTTTACTGCAAGCTCAAATCTCGTTTCTTCCGTTCCTTTCATACGTGAGTCACGAAATTTCATCCTTTAGTTAGCTAAACCTTTTCTCCATCGTTTGAAGAGCTAAGGAATAAGCAAAGTAAAGCTAACGTGAGACAGAAAACACTCTGTTCTGGAAGTGCAACTCAGTTAAGGTGAGTTCTATATTTCGTTGGTTCTCTTGATATTTATTGGTACATTTCTATGTTTTATACCGTAAGAAACATAGATATAGCCTTGTTTTAGTTAAATCTTGTTAGGACATAAGAAACTAGAACAAGATGTGTTCTAGAAAATAATCTAGAATAAACAAGAAAAGTGCTGGAAACGGTGTAAAAGTGATGAGAAATATACGAGCTCAGCTATTATAGGCGAGCTAAATAATATGGAGCATGCTATAGTGGGCGAGGTCGCCACATGCTAGTTTAATTCATAGGCGAACCCGCCTCTAAATAAAAAATCGTGTATGGCAAACTCACATGCATAGGCATGGCGAGTTGAATTGTGGGCGATCTCCCATGTATAAGCCAATATATGAATGGCGAGTTATATTGGGCGAGCTAGAGGATTAGTCTCAAGTCTCACCAAAGTGTTGGAAAGATTCGAACAGAATATATTGATAGTCTTGATAATTTATTTTGTAGTCGGGAATTGAGAATTGATAAAGGCGATCGGGAAGCTAGGCTTCGTAAGACCAGGTAAGGGAGATGTGTGTGAAGTGAATACATGTTCTGTGGAGTTAAATTTTATAGAAATATTGAGAAAATGATTTGATTTGAAACATGCATTGGTTTGATAAACTATTTTCACAGACCATGATTTGGGCGAGCTATAAAGACGACCCCTATGTTGTTTTCTGGGTGAGCCAAAGAAGGGCGACCCTTGTTTTTATAAAATCTGGGCAAGCCAAAGAAAGGCGACCCTTGTTTTAATAAAATCCGGGAGAGCCAAAGAAAGGCGACCCATGTTTTAATAAAAATTCGGGCGAGCCAAAGATAGGCGACCCCTTTTGTGATATTTCGGGTGAGCCAAAAGTGGGCGATCCCTTGGTTTTGAAAGACTAGTGTTTATGGGCGATCCCTGATAATCTTATAGGCAACCCCAAACCAGTGAGTTATATTTCAGCCTTCAGTCGGGCGAATATTTTTATGGGTAAGCTGACCATGGGCGAGCCGTAATGGGCGAGTTGACCATAGGTGAGCCAATTTAACTCATGTTTTTCTCACGCGTAAATTGGTGAGATTACGAGCTGTTTTTACTATGTTTTGTAAAAAAAAAAATATAATACCTTTTTGGAAAACAATCATTTTGAGAAAAATGATGAAATATGTGAAATATTCCTTAAAGGTTCTTCATGAGATATAAAGTGATTTTTGAGACTTTAGGCCCCGAGTTTCATGCATTACTATTCACGTAGCTGAGTGACCCGCCTGGGGCGATAGCTCGGGTCTGTGGACCAGCAGGTGCACCCCAGGGCATCACAATATAGACCATAGCCATAGATCTACTGTATCCCTGTGGGGATGATTACTATGTTTCTTTGGAAACGATGTGTTCCTTTAGGAACGATGATAGCATGATTTAATTGTAAGGTGATGCTTAGTCTCAACTTATTGATTTCTATTTACTGAAAGGATTTATTGAATCATGTTTACTGTTTACTATACTATATTGTAAATTATTTAACCAATGATTTGAATATTAAAGAATGTTTACTATATCCACTGTTTTCCTACTGAGTATGTTGTTAGGAAAAATAAACGTTTTGGGGGATATAGTTTTTATTTTTATAAAGCAGCATACACCTTCCTTACTGAGCATGTCGTCGCTCACCCTTGATTTTTCACTCCACAGGCTATTGATTTGAAGTAAACAGTTTACCTTCCAGAGTTATCGGCTGCTGGAGTCAGCAGATATACGATATTGAAGGTACATTATATTCTTTTATATATTCAGTAAAATTGTACAATACTACTTTGAGTAAGAGGGAATGTAAATGATCTCAAATAAATTAAATGTAAGAGTTATAATTCTGTTATAGTACTATGACATACTTAAAGGGTTACGAGTTGTTAAGCATCACAGACAGCCCAACCGATAAGTAAGTGTGATTTATAAGTAAATATTATATTATACTGTAGATTTGGGATGTTACAGATTTAATGGTATCAGAGCGGAGTTGGTCGGATGTTTAGTGATACTTAAAACGAAATTAAATAGTAAACATTCCCTGTAGTACTGTATAATCTGAATATATAATTGATATACTAATGATAAGTGAAATAAAAGATCCCTGTGGTACAGATATGAGTGGAAGAAGGGTGACACGCTCAATTAGGGGTAGAGGTCGAGGTAGGGCGGCATAGATTTCGAAACCACAGACATCGAAACCCACCCCAAGACCTGCATGTCCCCTACAGCCGGAGAGCACTGATGCTCGTGCGAGCCGAGTGGAGAGGTTAGTAGCCGATTTCATGGCTATGTATCAGGCGGATAGAGCTGCGGATAGGGCGGAAAGGGAGAGACCCGCAGCTCCAGTAGTAGTGCTGCACCACCACAGCCGCCAACAGTTGTACCCGAGCCTCAGCCTATTCCACCACCGACACCTCAGCCACAGGTAGCTCCACCACAACCATTGATTCAGCCGCCTAGAAATGTGGAGTCGTATTGTGATGTCACTTTGGTACGATCATTTAGGAAGTTGGATCCACCTAAGTTTAAAGGTGTAAGGATCCGTTGGCGGCAGAGCAATGGGTTATTGCTATAGAGAAGTTACTAATGATTATGAGGTGTACGAAGACCGAGAAGGCAAGTCTAGCAGTGTTCCAGTTGACAAATGATGCAGAGCACTGGTGGAAGGCTACTCAGATAGTATTGTTCTCCGAGCATCGAGATATTACTTGGGCGATTTTTGTAGATGCCTTTAGACGAAGGAATATCCCTGACACTGCCCAACAGAAACTACAGCAAGAGTTATGGATTTAACTCAGGGAAGTATGGCAGTGGACGAGTATGAGGCTAAGTTTACCACCTTAAGTTGATTTGATTCACAGACCATTGTTAATGAGAGACATAAGATCGAGAGATTTAAAGCTGGTTTGAGACCCTCCATCAGATCGAAGCTAGCCCCATTCGATATTGTGACATATGACGAGGTAGTACGACGGGCGCAGCTATGTGAGAGGGATTTTGAGCAGTACCATGTAGAGGCTGGTGGTAAGAGCAAGAGTAAAGGTAAAGATAAGGGTTAGAGATTTTTGGAGAATAGATATAGTAGGGAGCAGCCTACAAGGATTAGATCTTCGGGTATACAGATTTCAAAGGGATGATTCAATAGATCAGCAGTTTTTGCCCCTGTTAGTGGCCCCACCACTACTCAGAGAAGTGTTGCGACATTATGTAGACATTGTGGAAGATCACACGGGTCACGCCCTTGTCCTTTGATGTTTAAGGCATGTTTTAGATGTGGACAGACGGGGCACTTTACCAGGAATTGCCCAATGCTCAGAGAATCAGCTGCTTCTACTATTCCTCCTGCATTACCTCAGATAGCGACACCGGCATCTCCGAGTGAGCCGGAGAAGGTGACACCCTCACAGCCTAGGCGGGCGACAACCGCAGAGAAGGGTAAGAAGGTTGTGACTCAAGGTCGAGTGTACGCGATGGATCAGGAGACTGCTGACGCCTCTATTGATGTGATTAAAGGTAAAGTTTATCTCTTTGATATTCCCGTAATTGCCTTAATTGATCCAGGTTCTACCCATTCGTTCTTATCGCCTACATGTGCTAACAGGACCCCAGTAGAGCCGGAGTTGTTAGGGTATACTTTGCAAGTGAATACTTCTTTTAAAGATTTCCAGAGGATAGATATTGTATATAGGAATTGTAAATTGACTATAAGAGAGAAGGTTATGGTAGCTAACCTAATTTTGTTGAATATATATGATTTTGACATCATTTTGGGTATGGATTGGTTAGCTACAAACCATGTTAGTTTGGATTGTAACATAAGTTTATTACCTTCTCTCATCCCGAAAAGTACATTGTAAAGTTATTGTAAATTAATAAAAAGTATGTGAATATATGTTTGTGAAATGACATGCATACTGAAATTGTGGTTGTGTATGAATGTTTATGAAGGATATATTGTTAGTGTGGAGGATGTAGAGAGGAAACATCCAGAGATTCAAGAGATTCTTGTGGTCAAGGACTTTTCGGATGTATTTCCAGAGGATTTACCAGGGTTACCATCGGATCGAGAGACGGAGTTTATGATCGAGTTGGTACCCGGTACGGAGCCAATTTCTCGACCCCCATATCGAATGGCACTGACTGAGTTAAATGAGCTTAAGAAGCAGCTCCAAGAGTTATTAGATAAGGGATTTATACGTCCCAGTGTGTCACCATAGGGAGCTCCAGTATTATTTGTTCGGAAGAAGGATGGTAGTCTCCGGTTGTGTATAGATTACTGGAAGTTGAATCGGGCTACCATTAAGAATAAGTATCCATTACCCAGGATCGATGACCTGTTTGACTAGCTTAGGGGTGCACAGGTATTTTCCAAGATAGACCTTCGATCAGGCTATCACCAGTTGAAAATTAAGGAGTCGAATGTGCATAAGACAGCATTTCGGACTCGCTATGGTCACTATGAGTTCTTAGTGATGCCTTTTGGGTTGACAAATGCCCCTGCATCTTTTATGAGTTTGATGAATGAGGTGTTCCATCCATTTTTGGATAAGTTTGTCATAGTATTTATAGATGACATTTTGATTTATTCTATGACTCCATATGAGCATGAGCAGCATTTGTATATGGTATTACAGACCCTCAGAGATTGGAGGTTGTATGCAAAATTCAGTAAGTGTGATTTATGGCTTGACCATATAATCTTTTTGGGACACAGTGTGTGGAAGGACGGGGTGTCAGTTGATCCGTCCAAGATAGAGGCCATTGTATAGTGGGAAAGGCCTAACACCGTTACTGAGATACGGAGTTTCTTGGGTCTTGCCGGATATTATCGCAGGTTCGTAGAGGGATTTCCAAACTTGCTGCTCCATTGACACGACTCACATGTAAGGATATGAAGTTTGAGTGGAATGATGCGTGTGAGCGTAGTTTTCTTGAGCTTAAGCATAGATTGACTACTACCCCCATATTAGCCCTTCCCAGTGGATCAGGTAGATTTATGGTGTATACTGATGCGTCCGCTCAAGGTTTAGGGTGTGTGCTTATGCAGCATGGTCGGGTTATAGCCTATGGTTCTCGGCAGTTGAAGGATCATGAGAGGAATTACCCAACACATGATTTGGAGCTAGTCGCAGTAGTGTTTGCATTAAAGATATGGCAACATTACTTGTACAGGGAGAAATTTCAGATATATACAGACCATAAGAGTTTGAAGTATATATTCTCGTAATGAGAGTTGAACTTGAGGCAGCGACGGTGGATGGAACTGTTAAAGGACTATGATTGCGAAATTTTGTATCACCCGGGTAAAGCTAATGTAGTAGCAGATGCACTGAGCCGTAAGCATGTTGGCATGGTATCTTACATGATGATCAGGGAGCATGATTTGATGGAGCAGTTCTCTAGCGTCAGCTTGATAGTTATTTCCTTTGACCAGTATGGATTTACGGCTAGTTTTCGTATAGAGCCGGGTTTGATGGATCGGATTAAAGAAGCTTAGAGGAGTGATGATTATTGCGTCGGGGTAGCCAGTCAGATTCAGATGGGAGTTGTGTCCGATTTTGAGATTGGCACCGATGGAATACTGAGGTTTAGAGGCAGGATAGGTGTTCCCAGAGATCAGCAGATTCGAGATTTGATTTTATTAGAGGCCCATACCTCTAGATATACATTACATCCGGGTAATATTAAGATGTACGAGAATCTTTGGAGAGTATATTGGTGGCCTAAGATGAAGAACATCACTGATTTTGTTTCTAGATGTCTGACATGCCAGCAGATTAAGATTGAGTATCAAAAGCCTGCAGGTATGCTTCGACCATTATCGATTCCTACGTGGAAATGGGAGCATGTGACTATGGATTTTGTTATAGGTTTACCACGGACCCGAAAGGGTTATGATGCTATTTGGGTAATCGTAGATAGATTGACTAAGTCTGCTCATTTCTTGGCCATGAGATCTATAGATTCAGTTAGTGCCTTAGCCGAATTGTATGTCAGGGAGATAGTGAGGTTACATGGTATTCCAGTGAGTATTACTTCTGATAGGGATTCCCGTTTCACATCTCATTTTTGGGAAACATTTCAGGAGGCTATGGGATCCCAGCTGAATTTTAGTACCGCTTTTCATCCACAGACTGATAACAGTCCGAGCGTATGATACAAACGCTCGAGGATATGTTGAGAACGTGTGCATTGGACTTTAGAGGCTCATGGGACGATCACTTACCCCTGGCAGAATTTGCTTATAATAATAGCTTTCAAAGGAGTATTGGCAAGGCACCTTATGAGGCCTTGTATGGCAGATGATGCAGATCCCCGATAGCATGGGAAGAAGTGGGGGACCGTAAACTGTTAGCTTCCGATTTGGTCCAACAGGCTTCCTGTAATGTATAGATGATTTGTGAGAGGCTCAGAACGGCTCAAAGTCGGTAGAAGAGTTATGCAGATACTAGACGTCGACCATTAGAGTTTGTAGCAAGTGATTATGTATTCTTAAAGGTCTCACCGTCCAAAGGTATAATGAGATTCGGGAAGAGAGGAAAGTTGAGCCCCCGATATGTTAGGCCTTATGAGATCTTAGATCGTGTGGGAGATGTGGCATATCGGTTAGCACTACCACCAAAGTTGTCGGGAGTGCATAACGTATTCCATGTCTCTATGTTGAGAAAGTACCACCCAGATCCTTCTCACGTGATTCGACATGAGCCATTGGAGATCAGAGAGGACATGAGTTACGTTGAGAAACCGATACGGATCTTGGATAGGAAAGATAAGGTATTGCGATCTAAGACGATTCCTTTGGTTAAGGTGCTCTGGCAGTATCATACTGAAGAGGAGGCTACTTCGGAGTTAGAGAGCCTTATGCGTGAGAGGTATCCAGAGCTTTTTCAGTGATAGGTCCAAGTGAAATTTGGAGGACCAAATTTCTTAAGGTGGAGAGAAATGTGAGACCCAATTTTATTTCACTGTACACCATAATTGTAAATGATTGATAGTGGAAATAAATAATTGAGTGAGATTAAATAAATATTGAATGTGGATTTCCACTCTCCATTTTAATTATTGGAAATTATGATTTATAGTATGGTGTATAAAAGAAAGAAAAACAAACATCAAAGTGCAACAAGAAATAGATGGGATTTGATCTTGATAAAAAGGTTGAACATAATGTTGATGGTGTGAAAGCATTAAATAAAGCATTAACAAATATGAAGATTTAAGGCTGGAACCGAATGGAATGTGTGAAAGGGAATAAATGGCTGTTGGCCAAATGAAGAGAAGATGAGATAAAAAGCCAATAATAGTTAGCTGGAAATGGCGTGGAGAGGAAAGAGAAAAGAAGAAAAATTAAGTTGAGTGAAATGTAAGAAATAATAGTAAAAAACGTGCAGAAATTTGCCTCCCATAGCCGTTACACTTGTTGCAGTTTTCTACAAGTTTTTAATGCATGAAAGACGTGAAATGATGCAAGAAAACGGGATAAGAAACAGGTGGTAGGTTTTGATTGGATTAACAGGACTATATAAGAAGACTTCATGAGAAAACCGACATTAGCAAACTTCATCTTCTTTGAAAACCACTTTACTGCTTCTCGTCCATTCTGTTTTACTGCAAGCTCAAATCTCGTTTCTTCCGTTCCTTTCATACGTGAGCCATGAAATTTCATCCTTTAGTTAGCTAAACCTTTTCTCCTTCATTTGAAGAGCTAAGGAATAAGCAAAGTAAAGCTAACGTGAGACAGAAAACACTCTGTTCTAGAAGTGCAACTCAGTTAAGGTGAGTTTCATATTTCGTTGGTTCTCTTGATGTTTATTGGTATATTTCTATGTTTTATACCGTAAGAAACATAGATATAGCCTTGTTTTAGTTAAATCTTGTTTTAGTTAAATCTTGTTAGGACATAAGAAACTAGAACAAGATGTGGTTTAGAAAATAATCGAGAATAAACAAGGAAAGTGCTGGAAACGGTATAAAAGTGATGAGAAATAGGTGAGCTCAGCTATTATGAGCGAGTTAAATAATATGGAGCATGGTATAGTGGGCAAGGTCGCCACATGCTAGTTTAATTCATAGGCGAACCCATCTCTGAATAAAAAGCTGTGTATGGAGAACTCACATACATAGGCATGGCGAGTTGAATTGTGGGCGATCTCCCACATATAAGCCAATATATGAATGGCGAGTTATATTGGGCGAGCTAGAGGATTAGTCTTAAGTCTCGCCAAAGTGTTGGAAAGATTCGAACAGAATATATTGATAGTCTTGATAATTTATTTTGCAGCCATGAATTGAGAATTGATAAAGGTGATCAGGAAGCTAGGCTTCGTAAGACCAGGTAAGGGAGATGTGTGTGAAGTGAATGCATGTTCTATGGAATTAAATTTTATGGAAATATTGGGAAAATGATTTGATTTGAAACATGCATTGGTTTGATAAACTGTTTTCACAAACCATGATTTGGGCGAGCTATAAAGCCGACCCCTATGTTGTTTTCTGGGCGAGCCAAAGAAAGGCGACCCTTGTTTTAATAAAATCCGGGCGAGCCAAAGAAAGGCGACCCATATTTTAATAAAAATCCGGGCGAGCAAAAGATAGGCGACCCCTTTTGTGATATTTCGGGCGAGCCAAAAGTGGGCGACCCCTTGGTTTTGAAAGACTAGTGTTTATGGGCGATCCCTAATAATCTTATGGGCGACCCCGAACCAGTGAATTATATTTCAGCCTTCGGGCGAATATTTTTATGGGCGAGCTGACCATGGGCAAGCCGTAATGGGCGAGCTGACCATGGGCGAGCCAGTTTAACTCATGTTTTTCTCACGTGTAAATTAGTGAGATTACGAGCTGTTTTTACTATGTTTTGTAAACAGAAAATATAATACCTTTTTGGAATACAATCATTTTGAGAAAATGCTGAAATATGTGAAATATTCCTTAAAGGTTCTTCATGAGATATAAAGTGATTTTTGAGACTTTAGGCCATGAGTTTCATGCATTACTATTCACGTAGCTGAATGATTTGCCTAGGGCGATGGCTCAGTTCGGTGGACCAGCGGGTGCACCCCAGGGCGTCACAATATAGACCATGGCTATAGATCTACTGTATCCCTGTGGGAATGATTACTATGTTTCTTCAGAAATGATGCGTTCCTTTGGGAACGATGATAGCATGATTTAATTGTAGGGTGACGCCTAGTCTCAACTTATTGATTTTTGTTTACTGAAAGGATTTATTGAATCCTGTTTACTGTTTACTATATTGTAAACTGTTTAGCCAGTGATTTGAATATTAAAGACTGTTTACTATATCTACTCTTTTCCTACTAGGTATGTTGTTAGGAAAAATAAACGTTTTGGGGGATATAGTTTTTATTTTTATAAAGCAACATACACCTTCCTTACAGTGCACGTCGTCGCTCACCCCTGATTTTTCACTCCACAAGCTATTGATTTGAAGTAAACAGTTTACCTTCCAGAGTTATCGGCTACTGGAGTCAGCAGATATACGATATCGAAGGTACATTATATTCTTTTATATATTCAGTAAAATTGTACAGTACTACTTTGAGTAAGAGGGAATGTAAATGAACTCAAATAAATTAAATGTAAGAGTTATAATTCTGTTATAATACTATAAATGGAAGTACTATGACATACTTAAAGGGTTACAAGTTGTTAAGCATCATAGACAGCCCAACCGGTAAGTAAGTGTGATTTATAAGTAAATATTATATTATACTGTGGATTCGGGATGTTACATAATCCCTTGAGCGCGTTTTCACTAAGGCTCGAACCCTGGTACCCTTAAATACCTGAGCCTTACACTCATATTACCATATGGACATTTTTTGTAAGGACCCGAGTGGCACTTTGCTCCTGTAGGAATCAAGAGGTGACCCTCTCGGCGACCTTAACATTCGTCAAGACCTTGCCCATTTATCTGCCGTCGACGAGCATCCCCTGGGTGCCCTCGCCCCAGGTTTGCCTTGACCTTGTGAGGTTGGCGGTCGCCCACACTCACTACATATTGTCCGCCTTAGCGGTCGCCCACCTCACGGCTTTGTCTCAAGGGACCTGAAGAACTCAGGACATAATCCCTTGAGCTATTTTCACTGAGGCTCGAACCCTAGTACCCTTAAGTACCCGAGCCTTACACTCATATTACTATCTGGATTGTTTATATGGTAATATGAGTGTAAGGCTCGGGAACTTAAGGGTACTAAGGTTCGAGCCTCAGTGAAAACGTTCTCAAGGCATTATGTCCTGAGTTCTTCATGCCTCTTGAGACAAAGCCGTGAGGTGGGCGACCACCAAGGCGGACAATACGTAGTGAGTGTGGGCGACCGCCAACCTCACAAGGTCAAGGCAAACTTGGGGTGAGGGTGCCTAGGGGATGCTCGCCGATGGCAGATAAACAGGCGAGGCCTTGACGAATGTTAAGGTCGTCGAAGGGGCCACCTTTTGATTCCTAAGGAAGCAAAGTGACACCCGGGTCCTTACAAAAAAACGTGTGTTTTTATGTCAAGACCCCTCCCGTTAGTTTGCTGTTGGCAAGCATCCCCTAGGCGTCCTCGCCCCAGGTTTATCTTGACACGAGAAGCAGGCGGTCACCCACATTCACTTACGTATTGTCCACTTTGGCGGTAGCCCACCTCACGGCTTTATCTCAAGGGGCCTGAAGAACTGAGGACATATTCCCTTGAGCGCGTTTTCAGTGAACTTAAGGCTACCAGGGTTCGAGCCTCACTGAAAACGCGCTCAAGGGAATATGTCCTGAGTTCTTCAGGCCCCTTGAGATAAAGTCGTGAGGTGGGCTACCGCCAAAGTGGACAATACGTAAGTGAATGTGGGCGACCGCCTGCTTCGCGTGTCAAGATAAACCTAGGGTGAGGGCGCCTAAGGGATGCTCGTCGACGACAAAGTAACGGGCGGGGTATTAACAACATATGCATAAAGAGAGATTTCCTAAACAACGTCACTCCAAGTTGCAACCTCAAGGAGATGGACCATTCCAAGTGATTGAGAAGATCAATGATAATGCTTATAAGTTGGATCTTCCAGGTTAGTATAATGTTAGTGCTGCATTTAATGTTTCTAATCTTTCTCCCTTTGATATTGATGTAGGTGATTCTGATTTGAGGACAAATCCTTTCAAAGAGAGGGGGAATGATGGAGGCCCATCAAGCTCATAAAGCCCAGTCATGTTCGTGATGATCGTGATCCTCTGAGCATGCATGGAAGTCCAATGAAAAAAGCTAAAATGAAGATGGTGCAACAAGTCTTGGCTAGTTTCATTAATATTGCTAGAGAGAAAGCCTAACAAAGCTTGAGCAAGAAGGATGACAAAGTCTTCTACAACATAATCCGAGCCCAATTTCAACCTTTTTGAAGACTTATAAGTCGTGGACCGAAATGCACTTAAGCTAGGTACATAAATTGGGCCTAGTGTAATTGGGCCAAATGCTAGACTTATTTTATTTAGTTATGTCTTATTGGGCTGAACATTGTTTTAATTTAAATTATGCCCAATTCCTTTTTATTTACTAGGTAAAGTAGGATTTCTATTTCTTGTTCTGCAAGTTAGGAAACTAAGATTCCTATTTCTTGTTCGGCAAGTTTTTTATTTGCCTATTAATAGCTATGTAACCTTTTGAGTAGAATACAATTGATTTAAGTTATAAAATTGAGAGACTTTTTCTCTTTGGTTCTCTTGAGAACTCTTGAACTTATCAAGGTCTTTCTTGTGTCATTCTTCTACTTTCCACCAATTTATACCTTAGGTTCTTGTTTTTCTAAGTAATAGGTCTAGGTTCAATACCATATGTTCTTGTGTTTCTACACAACGGGTCTTGGTTTTTTTCTCTAATTCTTTGTTTTACTTTGCCTTTTTTTTAACTTGTTCTTGTTTTTTCTTTGAGTGTTCTTCGTGTTCTTTATTGAATCTCATCTCCTTTCGATGAGGTTCATATCAAGACTTATATAAGTATTTTACCGACTCCTATGCTTGGGCCTCATGCGTCGAGCCTAACCCAGACTCAATTGTCACCTTAGTGCCATGTTATACCTTTAAACATGATTGCATCACATTAGTACTAATTTACACAAGTTTATATTCTAATTTAATTTTATAATGTGGCACCTCGCTTTGATCGAATGGTCTAATAGTTTTGTCCCACAAAGGCACCTCGCAATTATGGATTCAAGTCTCTACACATAGCAATCTCTTGATGTGAGATTGGGCGTTATTTGTGGAGACCCCTACCTAACCTGCGAGGTATTGTTTGCTTTGATGTGAAGGTCTCACAGTTTTGTCCCACAAAAGGTACTTCACAATTATGAGTTCAATTTTCTACATATAACATTGCAAACTTTAACAATCTCTCGATGTGCGATTAGGACATTACACAAACACATATCCAACTATTGATTTTAACCTCACTGCTCTAGTTTTCAGTCTCACCGTTATAGTAACTAATCTCATTTCCACCGTTGTTTTCAATTTTACCGTAACCAATCTCATGCTTATCCAAACTAGCCTATAAAAAAAAAATTTATTGATAAAGTGTTATCTTATCAACTTGAATTACATATGATAGTTTTTTTTTTAAGTTGTTCTTAACTTACAAAATATTATCAAGTGATCATTTTAATTAAAACTTCTAAAATTTTTAAAATTCCAAATCACAATTTTGTTAATTTAGTTATCAAAATAGTTGTTCTCTTGAAAAAAGTAATCAAATTATTTAAATATGCACATTATCTTTTAGATACCATTATTCTTTAACTATCAATTTATAAATAATAATAGACAAATTTTTTTTACAAAGTTTGAAAACAATAACATGTTAAAATGTATTATTCTAGGCTAGACAGAGAATAATGGGTGTAAATGAGATATTTTCCTCGAAATTATTCAATTTGATTTGAACAATATTAAAATTTGACCCAGTTATTACTAAGTTGAACTTGAGTATTTTGAGTTATCAAGCAAGTTAGGTTTAAATATCTTAACACTCAACTCGAGTAGCTCATGAGTTTAATTGAGTTTTTCAATTTTAATATATATTAATATTATTTTAATTATTAATTTATAATTTTATCCTTGAAACTTGTAAAATATTTGTAAAAAATGTCAATTCAAGCTTGAGCTTAAAACAAATAATTGAGTTTGTGTTGCAACTTGAAGGTCGTGACATACGCTTACAACTTACACTTATTCCATTTAACAAATTTACGAACTAATTTTTTTCACTTTAAGGTTTATGTTCGATGTCAGTGTAATCAATAAATGATTCTCATTTATTTTTTCAATAAACTGTAACCTTAATAATTCCAACTTTAATTTGTGAGTGCATTTGCTAAACTCTTTAGGGTGGATTATAGTCATTTCACTTAAAAATTTATCCTAGCAAAAGAAATGGATCGAAAATCTCCTTTTTACTTTTTGTCACTTTCCCTAATTAATCACATCCAAAAAATGTACATATATAACCCATAACACAATCAATTCTACCGTCCTTAATTTATATGCATCATACATTGTACACAATTTCGAGATCATCACAATAAATATTTCCATAATCCACAATTCACACAAACATCAAAATATAATTCTATCTCGGATTGCACTCGATAATAGACATGGCAATCCGTGTCTCTATGTTATGACATGACACGACACGAGTCATGAAACAACACAAATTATCAAAATAGAACACGACACGAATTATAAACGTGTCTAAATCGTAAAAACAAACACGACCTATATTTTTATGTGTAACACGTGACACAACACGACAAACATGTGACAATTATCCGTGTCACACGACATGACACAATGAACACAAAATTGACACGACACGATTTAGACAATAACACGAAATTAACACGAATAGATACGACATAGATGACACAATTAAAAATAAAACATAATAAAAAATGATAAAAAAACATCATATTTACATTTATTCACATCTATATTAATTAACATTTAAATATTAGTAACAAATATAACAAAATAACAATATCTTCAATCCATACAATCCATAATATATGTTGAAATTTGCAAAAACATACAAACAAAATATAAATAGTTAACATTAAGTTAACAAACATAAATAATTCAATAAAACATTCAAATATTAAGTTATTAACAATATAAGAAATAACAATTTAAGCAATTAACACAACTCAATATGATTTAGGTTATATATATTTTTTAACAATGAACAAAAAATAATTTTTTAAATTGCATTTTATTAATCTTTTAAATAAATTTTAAAAATTTTGAAATATATTATTAATAGTTAATACCTTTAAATAAAAAGTGATCTACATTGTATATGTTTATTTAAAATAATTTATATCTACTTAAAATAATTTCTTATAAGTTATAAACTTTTATATGATTTAAAACAAATCATATATATCTTTTAATTTATATAATGTTATAAATTCTTATTGTTATTATACGAGTCATTTAAAGTAAATGTTTTATTATAAATTTCAAAACTATGATCTTAAGTTCTTAACTCCAAGTCTAAGTCTTCAATCTTATTATTTATAATATCATCAATTTATCGTCATCATATGACTATAATTTGTAAGTTAGCACTAAAATTATGTTTGTCACTTTGTTTTAATATCTTATTCTTATTATAATAATTTGTATGTTAGCATTATATTTTTTAATTTTTTATAATGTGATAATTGATATAGAATAATATCATCAATTTTACTATTCTTATTATATATAATATCATCAATTCATTGCCATAAAATAACTATGATTTAAGATTAAGTATATAAAATAAATTAATAAATCATTAATAAGTATATTAATATATTATTCTTACTATAATAATTTGTATATTAGTATTATATTATTTTAATTTTTTATAATGTGATAATTGATATAGAATAAATCAATAAACTATAAAATCTCTTAGTATACAGAATAATGTAATCCTGTTAAGTGTAAACTCTTAATCTTTTATTAATATTATATGATACAGAGTCTGTGATATAAAATAACTAATTATACAATCTCTTATTAGTATAATACAATATTTATATTTTACACATTGTAATAAAAATATCATATTTATTTATACGTTATAGTATCATATATGTAAAGAATTAATAAATGTATCTCAAGTTCTTAACTTAAGTTCTCAATATTTTATTTTCAAAATTTATAAAATTGTATTATCTTAACCATAATTAATTAATTTAATTTCATAATTAAATTTATTAATTTATTTTATTGTAATATTTATTAAAGTATTAGTTTGTTTTAATAAATTAATTTTCATAACATATTATATAAATACATTACAATTGTTTATTTGATAAAACACTTAAATATTCTTACTTTTGGCCAAGGTTCAGTTCCCACTAAAAGCATGCGTGGTTACCGTGTCTTACACGTGTATCCTTGTGACACGATTTTCCTTAAATGTGTTTTTCGTGTCATGTACGTATTAATCGTGTATTCGTGTAACATGATTTTCTTAAACGTGTTTCCGTGTCTTACACGTGTTTAGCCGTATCTTACACGGCTAAATACGAAAATTGTTGTGTCTAAATTTGTCAGGTCTACTCGATAACATACTAACCTATATAATAATTGTAGACACCTTATTTTGTCGAAGTAAGTTGTAAAAAAATATTAGGATTAATTGGGTTAAGTGACATTGTATTTTAATTTAATTTAACAATTTAGATTAGGATAATTATTTAATATTAAGATTATTTAGAATTAGGTTAAAATTAAATTAGGATTTTTAGATTTAAAATTAAAGTTAATTAAAATAAATAAAATTAGGATAGAAATAGGGTTTAGGAATAATTAATAAATAAAATAAATAATAAAAATAAATAATAATTTTAGAATAGGATAACTAAATAGGATTAATTAATTAATGAGGATAGTTATTATTAGATTAATATTAAATTTGTGATAGAGTTAGATTAAGATAGATATTTAGAATTAAAGATAAATAAAAAGAATAGATAAAAGCTAACTTAATCTAGGATTATAATTAAGTGCCTTTAAAAAGACCCTTTGTTCACTTCTTTGGGAGAGATTTGACAAGAAGGCTTGGAACTCTACCAATTTCACTACCAGATGTCACCACCTAGCCTGCTGTCTCACATGCCGCAAGTCACTTCCTGCCACCGCTTGCTTGTCTACATCATGTCGAGCCACCATCTTCATCGCACAAGCTGCTGCATCGTTTTCATCATTAACAGTCGCTGTGATAACCTTGAATTTCATACTAATTGAAGTAAAATAAAGATTGAGAATTATGAGGATCAAGAAAACATGAATAATATGGATTTGGATATTAAGAATTTTAATTTGGATAAGGATATAAAGTATTAAATTTCCTACGTTGAATATCTTGCAAGAAACTTCATGACTAATTGGTATTGTTTTGATCATAGCTCATGGTCGGAGAATCCAAATGATTGACTGTAAAATTATTTGGGAAGCTAACTCAGAAAGCTTCCCAACCATATAAATCCCACTTCCTAATTCATTGGGAATCCATACCAGTGAATTTTTAAAGTTCAATTACAAGTATAGTAAATCAGTTGGAAAAGTGAGTTAAAGTTATTGAAAATAAGCTGATGGGTTATCATGGATAATTACCACATGTTATTAATTAGTAGAGAGATGATTAGTACCTCATTTAAGTTATAACATGAAATTTAACCATGAAAAATAATTAATAACTATTAATATAAATTTAATTAAATCTACGTGCACAAATAGGAAATAAAAAAAATTTAACAAGTGAGAAGTACATGAATTAAATATCACATACATTAGCCTAATAAATAAACAAACGAATATATATACACACACACACACAAAAATTAAATATATGAGAATTGGTGTCTTGAAGAAGCCATTTTAGCCACCAAACGCCATTAAAATTAGGGTTATTCTCAGCCCACAGAGGTAGAATCAAGGGAGGCGTGAGAGTGTGACTCCCCGGGGTGCACTTGCTAGTCCACCGACTTAAGCCACCGCCCCAGGTGGGTCACTCATCCGTATTGTCCGCTTTGAGGTGCACCGGCAGGCCACCACCCCTCACGGCTTTCTCAGACTGTGCCCTTAGGCCACAACTCCAATTCGCGTCCCCAGGGGTTCGAACTCAGGACCCTTAGGTACCTAGTTCTTACACACCTGGTACCTAGTTCTTACACACCTAGTACCATTGAGACAAGTTGTCTCAATGGTACCAGGTGTGTAAGAACTAGGTACCTAAGGGTCCTGAGTTCGAACCCCTGGGGACGTGAATTGGAGTTGTGGCCTAAGGGCACACTTCGAGAAAGCCGTGAGGGGCGGTGGCCTGCCAGTGCACCCAAAAGCAGACAATACGGATGAGTGACCCACCTGGGGCGGTGGCTCGGGTCGGTGGACTAGCGGGTGCACCCCCAAGTGTCACAATAAAACGCGCGTTTTATTGTGACGTCCTGGTGTGTACATGTAGGTCCCGTTGTGCACGCACGTTTTATTGTGACGCCCCGGGGCGCACCTACTGGTCCACCGACCCGAGCCACTTCCCTAGGTCAGTCACTCATCCGTATGTCCGCTTCGGGGTGCACCCGCTTCGGGGTGCACCACACTGGCCACCACCCCGAACGACTTGGTACCATTGAGACAATGTGACGTCCCAGTCACCATACATTTCATTTTTCACCATTTTCCCTTTTCACTTAACTTGATTAGATTTGCTTGTCAATGTCAATCATACTTTTTTTTAAGCTTAATATCTAACAGCTCAATATGAATGATTCAATTTCAATAAAACAGACTAATGATACATGTATATATGTATCATCCGTTTCCACAGGATCTCATACATCATCTTAACTTAAATCCCCAACATCTTATATACATTAATGTTAGTTGTACTGTACCATAGCTGAATTACAATTTACTTTGCATAATCGCATAAGTATACCTTCTATACTACTTGGGAAGGGTCTCTTGAAGGTAAACTTTCAAGATCCACTCGTAGGCTCTTCTATCGAGAGCGAGGGATTACTTCAGATAGTCTGTATGAAAAATGTTCGTAAAAGGGTGAGTTTACGCTCAGTAAGAAAAATATGTAAAAGAGTGTGCTATGCCTCTATTTGCATTTTTCCTACTTGGCTCTATAATGTTATGTAAAGCATTATAAAGCATGCATTATAAACACCTTTCATGCATTGTTTGCAACCATGCATATTTATTTCAATTGACATGGCAAACATACTTTGTACGCTTCTTTTAAAATAGCATACGTATAAAACATGCATCACATACTTCTTCTTCTTATACTTTCTTTAAAACATCATGCATAAACTTTTTTCTTTAAAACATCATACTTCATACTTCATACATGAAGGAAACCGAAACAAACACGCAGCGGAATTTAAATCATTCGGCCTCCAACAGGATCGATTCGGAGGGTTGCCTGATTAGGGTTTCGAGATTTTACCTAACGTTTTCTCTGCTTTTTCTGTCTTTGGTCGAATCACAAGCAGCAACTTTTCGTTCCTGCCTCTATGGTATCCACACGAACGGATCTCACGACTCTTGAACGTCTCACGATCAGATGCCTTAAGGAGCGTTTTTGATTCTTTTAACCGAACTGCTAGCTTCGATTAAAAGAATACTTTTCTGTTTTCTAATTGTTGTGCGGCTATGTTTCAGAAAACATCCTTTTATAGGCAGTAAATTTTACCCTAAAATTTACTGCCAAACAGAACTCTAATCCTACTTAGAATAGGATTAGTTATATCCCTAATCCAATTCAGAATAGGATTAGTTATATCCTTAATCCAATTTAGAATAGGATTAATTAAGCTCCTCATTGATCCGTTCTAAGTGTGCGACCCAATAGGTTCTCAAAACAATGGCAATGACAAAATTGTCACAGGCAATGAGCGGTATCTAGCAACACATCATTGCTACCCATGTAACGAGAATGTCAATGACTCGACATAACCTTACTCGTGATAGATGTTACTGTGTAGTCTAATCCTTTTATCCTTTGATGTCTTGATTAGACACAAGTCATGGAATGTGTCACACTTGTATAGTCTAATCAGCGTTTCTTGATTCCTGAGTAGACTAGTTAAACAAATAAAATCAATATCTCATATTGACTTATTTGAGCACGGCCATGCATTTTAGTCTCACTTTATCAAAGGGCCCAAGACATCACTCTTGTTATATAAGAGGGATAAATCCTATCTTGATCACTCAACATCCCTCTACATAGATCGAGGCATACCCAATTACTACCTTTATAGTCCATCCTGTTACGAATGACATCTAGCAGCATTAAAGTATGCAATTCTCTATGTTGGGATCTCTGATGATCTCAAGTCAAAGGATCACATACACCATCATCACTATGAGAATCGCTTATGACACTCATATAACAATCAATGTAGCGTTCTCATGGAGGGTCGATCCAGTACATAGTTCTCTAACATGTACCTATGTGATGACTTGATATCCTATATCCATGACAATGGTCATCAGTCAACCACATACTAGTCTTATCGTATCATTGTTATCCTTGTTCACAATAATACTTGACTAGGGATATTTTAAGAATAGTGTGTTATTACTATTCTAAGGACATTATCATATAAGATTATATTACGCAGTTATAAGACAAATATAATAATGAACTATAAATAAAAATGTCATGATACATAAAAATGCCAAAGTCAATCATCTAATGAATGGTTCTAAGGACATAATCCAACAATACATACTTTAAAACATACATCGTATACTTCTTTTAAATCATCATTTACATAAATACATACTTCTCTTAAAACATCTTATACTTTCTTGAAACCATACATCATATACTTCTTTTAAAACTTCTTATACAAGTACATCAAGTACTTTCGATTTCTTTATTCTTTGAAATCGCATATACATATAGTTTTTGATAACATAAAAACTATTTGTACTTTTATGGAGGTTATGCACTGCATCATCATCATCATCATCATCATGTGGCGTACCCCGTAGGGACAGGAATCCTCCCTTAGCCGAACATGAAATATAGACAGATTGGCCAACTGTTGGTGGCTACAGTTAACACTAGTCAGGTGTCCTTTTGTAGCGACTGAGGCCTGACTTATGGTTCCTCAGCCCATAACATACATCATTTCAGGACTTGATCAGAGCCCCTACTAGAAACATGAAAGTGCATAATCTCAAAACATATGCCATATAGCTTCTTGCCATGACATTTCATACTTTCTGAAAATAGGTTTGAAAACCTCTTTTCAAAACAGGGCAGTCGACTGGCTTAATAGGGCAGTCAGCTGCTGCTTCATACTTTCATTTATCGAAATTATTTTCATTTAAAATTTCGATATTTTTCATTTTGAAAACGCATGAGGGCAGTCGACTGGTCCATATAGCAGTCGACTGGTTTTCAAACAGAATGCTTCTTAAGAAATAGCAGTCGACTGGTACATATAGCAGTCGACTATTTTTGAAACAGAATGCATTTTCATAAATAGCAGTCGACTGTCTCATATAGCAGTCGACTGGTTTGAAACAGAATGCTTTTCTGGAAAACAGCAGTCGACTGGCATACATAGCAGTCGACTGGTTTGAGTCGATTTTTGAAAAACGGCATTTTGGTTGTCTCTAGGCAGTCGACTGCTACTTAAGGCAGTCGGCTGCTCCTAACCTAATTGGTACTAGGAGACAAGTCTGAAAATGTCATTTTTCCTGCACAAAACAGCTAGTACATCTCTCCAAACCACATTAAAACATCATAAAACATGCGAACATAGCCGCCTTACGTCCGTTACATAAATTTCTTACCTCGATTACTTCGAGAACATGAAATCACTTGGTTCACCAACCCTAACCTTTTTCTTCTTCAAATCTGAAATCATCATATCAAAGCAAACCTTTAAGAATTTGCCATAAACATGTTATACTAATTCAGTACAACACCATACCATGAACATAATTGAACAAATCATCTTCTTCTCTTACCTTCACTAGAGACCAAAATCTCAAACTTTGAGATCTCTTCCAATACTTGGAATCAATCCACCAAACTTTGGATATCTCTTAGTCTAACGACAAGGATCGTTTTTCATTAAATGAACTTAATGGATCGATGGAAGAGTAAGGGGGTTTGTCAAGGTAGCCATGGATAGAACTTGGAAGCTTGGATGGAACGAGAGGGAGAGAGTTGGGAGAGTGGCTGACGTTGGTGATGGCTAATGGGGCTGGTGAGTCATGAAACATGCATTAAATGCACCTCTATCCCTTTTATCATCTCAGCCAACTTTATCCCTTTGACTCAAGACCATTTGTCCATTTAATTCCTCTTCCATATGACTCATCCATTTAATCTCCAATAATATTTCTGATTTAATTTCTTGTCTCATACTCTTAATATTTTTCTGATATTAGTTTTCTTGACCATTGACATTTGACTCTCTGACCCTTTTTAATTCTCTTCTTCCATTCTCATATCAGCCACACATATTCATTTAATTATGAAAATCTGATATCTATTTTATCATCATCCAATTAAATCATTTCATCTCAACCTTTGACCCTCATTATTTGACCATTCACTTAATTGGTCTTCTTTCTTCCATATAACACTTGTCTTTAGTTACACTTAATTTTCTGATATTAATTCTTTGCTCATACCTCCATTACTCTTATAACATCAATTTAATTTCCTAGACTAATAAATCTTCCATCTCATTACTTCTCCTATGTTCCATGCATCATTTTCCTTTCATAATTCTCATAGCTATTTACTTCATTTAAGCCGAGTTACTTTACAATCATAGAGAATTCACATGAAATTGGGGGATTTCACAAACAAGTCTCAATGGTACCAAGTGTGTAAGAAATAGGTACCTAAGGGTCCTAAGTTCGAACCCTTGGGGATCCGAATTAGGGTATTATTCCCCGATAAAGCCGTGAGGGGCGGTGGCCAGTGTGGTGCACCTCGAAGTGGACAATACGGATGAGTGACCCACCTGGGGCGGTGGCTCGGGTCGGTGGACCAACGGGTGCACCCCAAGGCGTCACAAAGAGAGCCTGCAAATGCATATATATATATATGAATCCTATAACCTACACCTAAAACACATATAATAAATATATATATATATATATGATGGTATATTATAATATATATATATTATATATTTTCTTTGCTTGGATTAGCTTTTGGAAGAAGCCAAGACTCCACTTAATCCCACTAAGTGAAATAGCATTTGGTAGAGACAGAAAGAAGCAGTCCAAGCTGCAGCTGCTGAAGGATAAAAAGGAAAGAGTTAAAGCATCAGGAGGCAAGTTTCTCTCGGTTAAAAAAAAGGCTGTGGTTTGAGTTACATCACAGTGGCTTTTGTCAGGTATTTTGAAGCGGTGAAAAGGCTGACTGACGGAGAAGAAAGAAACTAGAGTAGAGGCGCCTCGGTACAGAGTTAGGCGTTGAATAGGAGGCTCAAAATGGAGGAGCTAACGTAGGAAGAAATAAGGGCTAGAATGAGGAAGACAAGCACTGGAAATGAGTCAAAGCAAGAGCATTTTAGGCGCTGTAAATGTGGTGTCTTGGTTGAATGTAATGGAGATGGCAACCAAGGATGATAGTTGGGTTTTTTTTTGGGATTGAAGATGGTGATGGTTAATGCCGAAAATAAAGACTGAACGAAGACTGAAAGTGGCTGGATTTTTAGGGCCAAAACTGATCAGGGTGAGGTTGAACAGAAGCCTCCTTTTGGTTTTGGAACAGAGTGGCATAAGTTTCGACCATGGTGATTCATGGTTGAAGAAAGGAATGGTGGTTTGAAAATGGAAAAGGGGCAGAAAAAAAAACTCAGCTATAGAGAGGTGAAACGAGAGAAAATGAGAGGGAAAAATGAGGAAGGAAAGGGAGGGTTTTGTGGGTTACACCTTCTCATTTTGTTTCTGTAGATCGAGGTTGCAAGGGTTAAAGAAATTGAAGCAAAAATGTAAACATTGGTGAAAGATTAAGAGACATTAAAAAAATATTAAAGGGCTTTATTAGTGATGAGCATAAGAGAATTGAAGTAGCAAAAGTAAGCTACATTTGAGGCGAAACCCATATACAATGAGGGAGAGAAGATAAGCTTTTATGCTTGTTCAGATCAGCCAATATAAGGGCTGTAATTTTCGTTAAAATAGAGCATAAACAGAGTAGCAGTAGGGGCCTTCATTTCAGCTGATTAGAAAAAAAAATTGGAGTAGGGGACAGATTAGGCCATTAAGAGAAACCTAGAGGTGGTGAAACTTGAGAGGGACTGTTGTTGGAGAGGTTTACAACAGCAACAAACATGAAGAAAATAAAACAAAAGGTTAGATCAAGCTAGGATGTTAATGTAAGGACTCTTCTCTTTAGTTGTGTTAAATATATAAATATTAGTGATGTTATAGATGTGATATATGCTGTAGGATTTCTAGAAATTATTATGGAGGCATAGTGTAGAGGTTTGACTAACGTGGCTCCATAGAGTAAAGGTAAGCCAATTACTTTGATGTGTATATGTGTGATTTATATAAACATATTATGTTACATCGTGATGTTTGTTCGTAGAAAAAAATATGAGGAAGAGTTGTTAAACTTTACCTTAAAGTGTTAGCTAGGGTAAGTGTAATCAATATCTAATTATTGAAATTTTATTATATACATGGCAAGGTGCTAAGTGTGATGGTGTAATTAAACTCAGAAAATCGTCAAGGAAGTGAGGTTGTACAAATTGGCTAAATGAGGTGCGGTATTTGCTGAGTGACAAGTCTTGGTAAACTTTGGTAAGGGAATATACGTTAAATGCTTATTAGTCCTCTATGTTTATGTATGTATAAATTAATGTTATTTAATATTTATGGATTTAAATGCATTTTGGTTAAATTTCAAAATATGTTGGATTGAGCTTAAAATGCATAATGTTTGAGATTTGGATTTGTGTTGGAATTGGTGTATTAAATATATATTGCTTGGTTGAGTTTTCTACAGGTATTTGGTTGTTGTTATGACTCTGGGTAGTGCTCTACCTATGTCGCCATAATGCCGAAATTTCGTTAGAGATCATTTAAGTAAATTTCTTGGAATTAATTTAAATTTATAAAATGCCTTTAAAACCTCATGCATATTAAGCATCGTTACTTGTTATCGAGATAATGGTTTTTTAAGCATGATTTTGTACGATGAGATTTTCAATACTATAAGTATTTAAAATGATTTATGCTTTCAGTTAGAGATGCTTATTGGGCTAGGTTGGCCCGACCCGGTTCGCAACCGGATCGGGTCAATCCGGCCCAAAATTCGAACCGATACTGTACCGGTTCGGAACCGACCCAGCCCGGTATGTTACCGGGCTGGGCCGGTTTTAAATTTTTAAAACCGGGCCCGGTAAGGGCCCGACCCGTTAAAGGACCGGCTCATAACCGGACCGGTTCGAACCGGTCCAGTTAAAAAAAATAAAAAAAGTTTATTTTGACTGCAGTTGCACTGCAGTGCAACTGCAGTCTGCAGTAGAGGCAAGTCTCTGCATTTTGATGGGCAACGGCCAAGTCAATCTTTTTTTTTTAATTTTTTTTATTTTTTAAGGCTTAATAGCCAAATAATCCCTCAACCTTTAGCCCAAAATGGAATTCAGCCCTCAACGTTTTATCGCATGAAATTCAGTCCATAAACTTTTATTTCAGTGGAAATAGACCAAATCTGTTAAATGACCTAACTGTCGTTAGTTTTGCATACGTGGCATGCCACGTGGCAGCTAACTTAGCTATCCACGTCAGCTGCCACGTATGCAAAACTAACGGCAGTTAGTGTCATTTAACAGATTTTGACTTAATTGCATAATTGTGAAAGGTTGAGGGTTTATTTCTACTGAAATAAAAGTTTATGGACTGAATTTCATGCAATAAAACATTGAGGGCTGAATTCCATTTTGGGCTAAAGGTTGAGGACTTATTTGGCTATTAAGCCATTTTTTAATTTTAATTAAATTTTAAAAAAAAAGGCTTGGCGCAGTGGAAGCCTAGCCTCTTGCAGTTGCACTGCAGTGCAACTGCAGTATGCAGAGCAGAGGCAAGTCACAGACTTGCCTTTGCTTTGTGTTTGATGGGCAACGGCCAAATCAATCCTTTTTTTAAAATTTTTTTTTTATTCTAATTTTTTCTTATAAATACCTCTATAATATTCTATTTTCATTTACATTTCTTCTATATTTTCTCTCAAATCTACTATCTATATTCATCTACTCTTATTCTCTTCACTCACATACTCTCTCAATATTCACTCAAACTCTCTCAAATTCACTTAAATTTCCTTATTCCAAATTTATAATATCATCATTTTCTTTATAAATTTCATTTTTCTTTTTATTTTATAATTTTACAAATTTTACTTTTAATTTTCAAATTCTAATATATTATATATATTCCTTATTCCAAATTTATAATATCATCATTTTCTTTATAAATTTCATTTTTCTTTTTATTTTATAATTTTGTAAATTTTACTTTTAATTTTCAAATTTCAATTTTCAAATTCCAATATATTATATATATCATACATCTATTTTTTTAATTTTTAACATATATTTATTTTCAAAAAAAATATAAAAATGTCAAATTTCTTTTGTCGTTCATGCTCTGTTTCTCAACCTTTTGGTTCCACTGAAATTCCTAGTTTGGGTGACGAATCATTTAATGAAATCGAACCCGATATTCATCCGGAGGAGGAGCTTCCTTTGGCAGCGCCATCGGTTGGTCGTGGTCGACGTGGAGGTCATGCTCAAACACAATCATCAGCTGCCACCACTGCTGCTACATCATCAAGGCCGAAGTTTAGTCGAAAAAAATCGAGCAGGGTATGGGAGTATTTCGATATTGTAGCAAAAGAAGGTGAGATAAATAAATATTGTGCTATCTGTAAATTGTGCAAAGGCGTTTACTCTTATAAGTCCGGTGGAGGTGCTGGCAGTACAGGTACGTATAAAAGATATTTAATTACTACACATAAAATTAATCCTGATGCCGAAGAAGATGAAATTTTAGAAGGTAAACAATCTCAAATTAATACACGTGATGGTGGAAAAAATTTTATTTTTGATAATGTTCAAGCTAGACGTGGTTTAGTTAGATTTGTAATTAGGACTGAACAACCATTCACAATTTGTGAAAAATCAGGATATTTAGAATTTGTTTGTAACTATTTACAACCCGCATATAAATCTATTTCTAGACATACATTAAAAAGAGATTGCATGGATATGTTTAAAGAATATAGACAAGCTTTAATTGATAAACTTAGTAATATTTCATCTAGGGTTAGTTTAACTAGTGATATATGGACTAGTACTAATGGAATAAGTTATCTTGTTATAACTTGTCATTGGATAGATGAAGATTGGTCCATGCAAAAACGAATTTTATCTTTAGATGTAATAGAAGAAGCACATAATTCATATACTATTCATAAATATATTACTAAAGTTTGTAAATTATATGGACTAGAAAATAATAAAGTTTTTGCTATTACTTTTGATAATACTTCGAGTAATATGCAGCTATTCCTCATTTAATTAAAAGTTTAAACCTTGTTATGCAAGGCATATTTTTTCATGCAAGATGTGCATGTTATATTATAAATTTATGTGTTCAAAGTGGTTTTAGTTCTAGTGGTACTGGTACTGGCATAGGTCCAATTGATAAAATTAAAATTTTAGCAAAATGGATTCGCACACCAAGTAATAAACGTGAATGGAAGCAAATTTGTATAACAAATAATATACCTGTTAAAGCATTTCCACTTCCCGTGGAAACAAGATGGAATTCACTTCATCGTTTGCTTTCTTCTATTTTACCTTATAAAGAACTTGTTACTCCTTTTTATAACAATTATACAAGTAGCACACATTTAGTACTTTTTGAAGAAGATTGGACTTTTATTGAATATTGTGTTGATTTATTATCTACTTTTAAAGATGCAACCGAAAGATTTTCAACTCAATTTTATCCAACTACACCGTATTTTGTTCCTATTATCTACACAATGTTTGACAAATTTGTAAAATTTAGGAATCATGAAACTTTAAGTTCTTTTGCATATGATATGGAGGAAAAATTTAAAAAATGTTGGGAAATAATTCCTTCTATTTATTGTATTGCAATTTTACTAGATCCTAGTCAAAGTGAGGTAAATATAGAAATTTTTTTGATTGTTATAAAGAATTTCTTGGTCTTGATTCTGTTGAGGATCAAAAGTCCTCAATTAACAATCTTTTTCGAGAATTGTTTAATGTTTATGAAATAGAAAGGGAGCAATTCAACTTTAATTGAGAAGAAGAAGATTCATACGAAGAAACCGAAAGTAGCAAAAAAGGAAAAGGAATTTTAAACACAATTAAGGAAGCAGCAAAGAAGAGAATGAAGCTAAAGGGAAAAGCGAGCGGATCGGGATCGGGATCAACAACTTGACGAAGTTCTAGCTTCAATGAGCTAGGATTTTTCTTAAGTCAAGATTTTTCTGTAGATGATAACTTTGATCTTCTCCAATGGTGGAAAGAAAACCAAAAACAATTTCCAGTTCTAGCTTCCATGGCCCGAGATGTTTTTGCGGTGCAAGTTTCTTCATTGCTTCGGAATCCGCATTCTCGACGTGTGGAAAAATTATTGGAGACCATCGAACCACTCTTAATCCGGATTCATTGTGCATGTGAACATGCCTTAAAGATTGGTTTGATGCGGAATCACGCAATGTCGAACTTGGAATGGCCAATGAATTTGCTGATAATAATTCAGAAGAGGAGGAAGAAATTTCCAAGGCAATCCGTATAAATTATGAAGAGTAGAGAATAATCTTTTTTTTTGTAAATTGTATGTAAAATTGTAAATAAGTTTAGTCATAGTGAATATTTTTATGGACTACGGTCCCGTGGTTTTTACCTTTCTAACTTTTGAAGGGGTTTTCCACGTAAAAAATCTTTGGTCTCCTACTCTCTCCTTTTTCTCCTTTGTTGTTGTTGTTGTTGTTATTATTATTATTATTATTATTATTATTATTATTATTATTATTATTATTATTATTATTACATACCAAATTAATTAATGTTATACTTATCTATGTTTAAAATAAATAAATATTTTAAAATACAAAATGAATTAATATTTTAAAAACATATTAAATAAATGAATAAATAAATAAATGAATAAATATTAAGTAAATGATATTTCAAATATAATAAATTATTTTAAATGCAAAATGAATATAATAAATGAATATAAATAAAGATATGCAAAATGAATATAATAATAATATTCATAATATCATTATTTGTATTTTGAATCAAATATCATTTTATCATAATATTATATTCATAATATAACTTTAATTTATTATAACAATAATTTTATTAGATAATTTTATAATAGTTTATTTTTAAATTATTGTTACATTAATTAAATAAATTATAATATAACTTTATAATAAATTATTGTTAAATTAAACTATTAACATTATTTATTATAAAAATAAATTTATTAGATTAAATTATTAAAATATATTAATATATATTAAAATAAATTAATATAAATTTTTAAAAATAAAAATTTTAAAAAGCAAAAAAAAAGTGGATCGAACCGGTCCAACGAACCGGGCTGGTTCGCCTCTTATAACAGATAGAACCGGTCCGAATCGGACCGGTTTACTACCGGTTCGGACCAGTTCTTTTTTGGTTAGGGCCGAAACCGGTGAAAACTGGCCCGAAACCGGCCTGGTCCGGCCCGTAACCAGCTCTGCTTTCAGTACTCAACTTATATTGTAAATGCTATTTTTACAAGAGTTTTGACTCATGGACACGTGATGCTGTGTAATGCCTGTGTGGCATTTAGTAAGCCTGTGTGGCAATTATTGAGCATGTGTAGCATTATGGCGTCGTATATGTAAATACGTCATGGATCCCGCCTGTGTGGCAAATGGGTAGCGGTAAGTACGTATATCGTCCGACAACTAGTCGTGACTTGTACCTCAGCTACTAGATGATCACTGGTGCTGAGATGATTCATGATCATGGATAGAGCCCTGGTATGGGATTGTGACCATTGCTAGCTACAGTTGATGCTTTCGTAGAAAGCTTATTGGTTATATTTCCAAAGGACCCGGTTACGTTACCAAATCTCACAAATGGATGCCTGTCTCATGAAAATATTTTTGAATGTATATTTCGTTACTGTTACAAAAATGAATGAATGTATCATTTCTATTTCAACTGTATCTTGATTTTACAAATGCGTGAGTACTAATATGTTTGGAAACTATATGGATAAGTGTCTTATATCTTATTAACAAAAGTATATTGTCTTTGCACTACTTTTGATAAACCACATAAAAACGTGAGTTTTTGTGAATTCTTCCATGCATTAAACATAGTAAGAGCCTAGCATCACTTAGCGTATATTTTCTTACTGGGCTTTAGCTTACCCCCCTCTTCCACCTTACAGGTTACTTCAGATACGCTCGAATGCGAGAGTGCTGCACTAAGAGCTCGACTTATGTGCTGCTAAGTTACTACTTTTTATATTGAGGTATAACCTTTCATTACTTTTGTTTATATCCCAGACAATAAGATTCTTTTAGTATACACAGTGTACATGGATCGGGATGTATGTTCTAGGACTGTATTGAGAATTTTATATATAATTGCGCTTTCTAATTAATAGTATCTCGATAGTATATCTTGATGAAAATGTGATACTCTGGATGGTTTCTTGAGATGATTATTATGCCACAGGTTGGATTATTATTGTGTTACAGAGTGTGGTTGGACAATAAGTATATATAAAGGGACAAAGTTTTTCAATTTCGATTTTGGCACGCATTATGAGGCACTTGAATGAGACCTTAAACAATTAGTCTTAAACAAATAAACAAGTAATAATTTACTTATTAGGTTTTAGTTACATTGAATGAGTGACAAATATAATAAGTAAAAGAAATGGTTAACCTGAAAATTTCAATTTCTAAGAGCGTTAGAGTCACCCATATCTTGCTTTGCGCTATCACTGATTTGCGGCCTTGCTCTTCTCCGTACCGATTACCATCACTGCTACGCTGTTCTGAGTTGTCATTCACCGTGCTGTCCCGTACATCACCATTATCTTCACGCTACTGCTGCTTTAAGAAGTCCTCCATCCATCATCCTCAAGCTGCTGCCCACGCCTCACGCAACTTTGCCGCCTTGCCTGCTGTATCACCCTCACGAGGCCAACCTAATTCGCCCAATTAAAGAAGACACAGATTGCTGCCAAGGAACAAGGAAGGAAAGCCGAGTCGCCAACTCCACAGGTTTGTTAATTGATGTGCATATTAATGATTTGATAAATATTAAAAGAAGTTAATTGATGTTTGATTTGATAACTAATATGTAATTTAATATTAACTACTAGTTTTAATAGCTTAACTAAGTTAATAATTTAATAAATTGATAATAACCTATATACTAATAGTATTTAATTTGATATAATACTAATAAGTTAATATGGACTTTAACTTAAATTTGCATATTAATAAATTTAGTTAATATAGTTTGCATGAGATTTAATAAATTGATAATATAATATTGATTCAATAATTTGATAACTAGTATTAGATTTAATAACTTAATAACTTTAATGTAAAAATAATTAATAAAAATAATTTGCGTGATAATTGAATATGCTTGATAATTTAATAAACATGAAGTTTGTGTATAATTTGTATATTTGTATAATATGATTGGTTTACATTATGATATGTTGATTTAGTTTGCATGTATAAGCAGAGATTTTGTATATAGAATAGGATTTTTTTTTAGGAATTTAATTTTAGGAAATACGACCCTTTAGGAAATTATAAGAAAAATTATTTAGGTCATAAAAATAAAATAAAAAACATTTAAATAAAAATATAAATTAAAAATGAGAGTAATAAGTTAGCATCAGATTTGTGTATGATGCATTGACAGTGTATAGTTTTTATACACTGTCAATGCATCAGAGGTTGACACTTTATCAATTGACAATTTAAAAAATATACCAAGTCCTTAAATATAAATATAAATAAAATTTTTTTAATTTGCTTATAAAGGCCTATTGATGAGTTGTCAACTTCTGATGCATTGATAGTGTATAGAAACTATACACTGTCAGTGCACCATATATAAATCTTTAATATTATTTGAGTTTTGATGGATGATATTATTTAATGTGTTTTAAATATAAAAAATTAAAAATATAATTTAACTTAATATATTTTATTATTTCAATTAATTCAATTAATTAATTCACTTGGGTTTATTTTGAAATTAAATTTTTTATTCAATTAATAGAATAAAAATAGATTAATCGATTAAATTTGATTTCGATCAATTTAATAAAAAATTTAACGAAACGATTGAATGAACGCCCTTAGCCTTACCGATTCCGTCCTTATACAGCATAATGAAATCCTGCGGCCATACAACATTGAATGTAATAAAATGTCGAAATAAGAGTTTCTGCTTTTTCCAATAAAAAAAAAAGAGTTTCTGCTTTTCCATAATTGCCCCTACCAGATAGTAGAATGACTTTATTGATTGAACCCTCTTCCTTCCTTCTCGCCCGATCCGCCGTTGACGACACGTCTCAGAGGTTCTGGCTCTCCGATTTGATTAACTGATCGGAATCGGCCGATCCAACGAACATTATTTTGCTAACCAGAAAAGAAAAAAAAGGAAGAAGGAAAAAATTGGGGAAGAAAACGGGATGAGGCCCTCGATGGAAAGAATAAACATAGCGGCTAGTGCGCAAAGACTCGATGTTGATAATCGGATCTCTCTCCGGTATTACTACCGGATTGCCGACAATATTCTCAGACAGGTTTATTTATTTCTTTATTAAAATTATACATTTTCATGTAAGTTAGTTCTGTATAACTAATATATAATTTCTTTGTTCTGTTTGTATTCTAAATTTTGCTATTTTTAGTTTACTAAAGTGACTTAAACTTCGTTTGGATGTTGCCTTTGTTACTTGCATATTGCTCTTTTGCTTTTGCTTCCTATATAGCTAGCTGAAAAGAAAAAGAATGGAAAGTCGAATCGTAAATGATTATAAATGAACAAATAAGAAAATGTAACGCCAATTTAGCATAAATGTTTTAGCGAAACCATGTTCTTTAAAAAGAGTATAATTTTAATTTTTTTAATTTTTCAAATGTATTTGCTTTTGATATGCAAATGAATCATCATCATCATCATCATTATTATTATTATTATTATTATTGGAAGCGAAAAGCAGATAGAAAAAAAAAAACCATATGGGGACTTAAGTTGTAGAAAGCTGAGATATGATGTAACTTTCACTTGGATTGAAAAAATTTAAGCACTATAGAGCTTTCTTTGGTAAAAGATAATGGTAAGATTACAGTTGTTTGTGGTAAACATTTGATGCTGATGTACTCAATTAATCTGGTGTTATTCTATTAGCCCTTGATTTCAAAGTAAAGTTCAAATATGAATTTTTCTCTTTTGATTGTGAATTTGATGCATAACTGAGAAATAGATATTTTCATGATAAGTTCTTGTTGTCATTATTTATTAACAAGAAAGTGTTTACTCTTGAGGGGTCAGCTATGTGTTTATATTGAGGAGTGTTTAATCTTCTGATAGCCTTCACTAAAATGTGGCTAGTTATATGAGAAGTTGGGCCTGTCTTTTCAAAGCTAAGAAAAGTCTCTAGGTTAGATCCATTTTTGTAGGTTACGGTTAGTGAGAGAGGTAAACAATGAACCGTAAAATAACATGTAAGGAAGCCTTTGGAGTTAAATGAGTTTTGAAATTGCAGCAAATCTTTTTGTCTGTGACAAAAACTGTTAAATTGTCTTGAGACTTGAGAACTTAATTATTTTGTACTTGCTTAAATGATTATTTTTGTATTTGGAATGTCGATGACTTTATTGGGGTTCGTTTTTAAGGTTTAATGCATGTCTAGTACTGATTGGACTGTCAAGTAAAGTTGCTGTGTTAGATTATTGCTTATATTTTGGTAAATATTTGCCTGATCATGCTTTAATGCTGGCCTTGTTAATTTTGCCTTGTTTCTCTAACTGCACTATGTTTGTTCTTTCTTTTGTCACGGATGACTAAGTTTTGCTCTTAATGATCTGGCTTTTTTTGATATACTTAATGCTGTCAAGGCTGACATCTTTCGAGCTGAGAAGAATATTATAGATCTATACATCATGCTTCTAAGGTTTTCAAGGTGAGAAAAGGACACTTCATTGTGGATTGTTTTAGATTCTTAATGACTACTTGTACCAAACCTCACTTGCCCTTTTTCTTCAGTTTGGTTTCTGAAACAATTCCATGCCATCGAGATTATAGAGCATCTCTACAGAACCAAAATGTCTACTTGAAAAAGGTAATATCTTCTCTCTCTCTCCCCCACCTTTTCTTTATGCATATACTCCATTTGTTTAAAGGTTTATTAAATTTGACTTCAAATTTTTGTTGTAGAGACTACTCAATGCCTTGAATGAGCTAGAAAATTTGAAGCCAGCAGTGCAACAAAAGATCAATGAGTTAAACAGAACATATGCATATCAAAGTAATTCATTACAGCAATCTGCTGTTAAAAACCAGAGTTTGACATACTATGGTGTTACAAAGGTACCGTCAGTGCTTCTTGGTTCTGCTAATGAGCTGCTACTTTAATTTTTTTGACTGCCTTTTGATCATACAGTCTGAGTTAGTGTTTTATATAATTATATCTGCACAATTCTGATTTATTATTTTTCTCTCGTAAATTCAGCTTGATTGAAATGAATTCTATTGTTCATCTGCAGGCAATTAGACCAGCTGCACAGGAATTTAATTATCTCGGTTCCAGAACTCAGCAATTTTCATATTCCAAACCAATGCAAGAGCAAATCAGGAGAATGTAAGTTTTTCCTTAATTTTCCCTGTAATTTTGCATAGACTTCAGAACTTGAAGTAAAGAGTTGGTTTCAGCTCCTCAATAGCGTAGAAAGGTCTATATTGGTCTTTTTTGTCTCCTCTCCCTCCTCTCGCCTGCCTTCTAATGTTTAATTTCTGGATGCTACAATAGATAACACTAAACTATTACCTACTTTTGCACATGTCAACTCATTTGTTCTGTGCAGCTTTATAAAACTTGTGCTTAATGCCCTTTATACTTATAATTTTCCATATAGGAGCATTACTGGCTATTCTATTTGATGCAGCTGTTTCCTAAATTGACAATATGCATGTTAACAAAATGTCAATTTAGAAGATAAGATTTATCAAATTTCAAACAAGCATTTACCAGTTTGACTTTCATTGGTTGGCGAAATTTCACACATTTACTAGTTGATTTGTGTTGATTCTATCTGCATCTAGCTTTATTCTGTTCAAGATAGAAAGTTTGCTAAGCTTATATTTGCTATCTAGGTCAATATGTGTCTGCATGGCATTTTTTGATGCTGGATGCATCAAAGTGGATATTTGAAAATGAGGAAGTTATGATTCTTTGAAGCCTCTGTGAATATGAAGAAAATGATGTTTGACTAATACTGTCAAGTGGGGATTTAATGGATGAAACAGTATAACTAGAGGGTACTATATTTCCCCCTTAAATTGTGTAGAAAACATAATTGTGTCTGTTCAGTCCGCCAGCTACGTAAGCATTAATTTAATCCAAATCGATGTTTGTGTTAGGCTTTGAAAAAAAGAAAAGAAAAGAAAAACAATGCATACATCTAGATAAAGGGGTATGCATGTGAACTATAATGATTTCTTTGAATTTGAAGGGGCAGTATCAATTACATATTTATAAGTGCTAAAATATAGAGCTTTGAATTTGGAAGGGACATATTAATCACATATTTAGTCTGCTTATGGAGAAAGTTTTCAGTAGATTACTGATTAATGTCCTGTAATTAGTTGCATTTTTGCTTCTGTCATTTCTTTGGAGTGGAAGGGAACACTTTGCTACTTAAGGTTTGCATTGTTACTTTGCTATTTAGCAGAGGCAAATTTGAACTGTAAGCAATGATTCTGTGTTGGAAACAGTTATAAGTTTCAATCAGTACGTGTGGTCCTAGGATATGCATATATGCATTTTGGTTAATTTTAATGCACTAAGGTATTTTTTTTCCAATGGTACCTCCTTTCTTATCCCTCCAGGTTCTTTAGAATAACTGACTATTATTACTAAACAGCATTAATACTTTACTTTCCCTCATTATCCTTTGTTTTTGTAAGATACAAATATTAATGATTTTGGAAGGGGCTGTCATGCTGTAAAACAATGAAGAAAAGTGTAATTCAGCCTTTTGTTTTCAAAATTTCTGCAATTTCGGAAAGTTAATCATTATAGCAAGGGGAAGCAATGTATCTTAAGGTCCCTTTGTGGCTCTACTCTGAAATCACCATGTATAATCTTTAAAATATAAAAAAATAGTATATTTATGAGGTTAACTACTGTCAGTTTTTAGGGTTTGAATTGAATTGTTTATTGAATAATACGTTTGTTTATATACACAAGGGCTCTAGCACTAAATTAGGAAACTACTCCTAATACTAATTGAAATCCCTAAACTTACGGGATCTCAATAAATACATAATTACAACTAAATATATGGACTTGATTCTAGGAAATATGTATTTTCCTAAAATAATACGGTTTCCCACACTCCCCCTCAAGCTGGTGAATAGGAATTTTCCATTCCCAGCTTGGATACAATTCTCTCAAATGCCGTGCTACTCAACCCTTTGGTGAGGATATCAGCAAGTTGCCCATGTGTTGACACATATGGAGTACATATCAAGCCACTGTCTAACTTCTCCTTGATGAAATGTCTATCCACCTCGATATGCTTCGTTCGATCATGTTGTACTGGATTATGAGCTATGCTGATTGTTGATTTATTGTCACAGTAGAGCCTCATAGGCCCTTCCAATTTAATCTTTAAGTCTTCTAGGATAATTTTCAGCCAAAGTAGCTCACACACGCCTTGTGCCATTGCACGAAATTCTGCCTCAGCACTAGAACGTGCTACTACACTCTGTTTCTTGCTTCTCCATGTCACAAGATTCCCTCCAAGAAAGGTACAATACCCGGAGGTTGATCTCCTATCGATGATCGATCCTGCATAGTCAGCATCAGTATAGGCTTCAAGTGTCGTACTCCTATTCCTCTTGAACAGAATTCCTCTTCCTGGTGTTTCTTTAAGATACTGCAAAATTCGGTGGGCAGCCTGCAAATGAACCTCTCTTGGACTATGCATAAACTGACTGATTAAGCTCACCGCATAAGCTATATCAGGTCTGGTATGTGATAAGTAAATCAGTCTTCCCACGAGACGTTGATACATTTCCTTGTCCACTGTGGCATCTTCCTCTGCTTTTCCTAGCTTGAGGTTTGGGTCCATAGGAGTACTTGCGGGTTTGCATGCAGTTTTGCCCGTTTCCTTGAGCAAATCCGTAACATACTTCTGTTGGGATATAAAAATCCCTTTTCTAGAGTGCGCAACTTCAATTCCTAGAAAATATTTCAATCTTCCCAAAGTCTTAATTTCAAACTCCTTAGCCAAGCAGACTCAATATTTGCTGCTCCCTTTTGTCATCTCCAGTTAATATAATGTCATCCACATATACTAACAGTGCTGTTACCCCCCCTGAAGCAGAATGTTTGATAAACAATGTGTGATCCCCCTGACTTTGTTTGTATCCCATGGCCAACATGACTCTAGCAAATCTTCCAAACCAAGCTCGAGGAGATTGCTTCAGGCCATACAAAGCTTTGTTCAACTTACATACAGTATTGGCAATCACATTCCTTCCATAACCTGGTGGAATCTCCATATAAATCTCCTCCTTAAGCTCTCCGTGTAAGAAGGCATTTTTCACATCAAATTGCTGTAGTTCCCAACCAAAATTGGCAGCTAGAGATAAGATTACTCTGACTGTATTCATCTTAGCAACTGGGGCAAACGTCTCTAGGTAGTCAATCCCATAAGTCTGTGTATACCCTTTAGCTACCAACCTCGCCTTGTATCTCTCAATTGACCCATCTGCCCTGTATTTCACAGTATAAACCCACTTGCACCCCACCGACCTTTTTCCTGCTGGTAACTTCACCAACTCCCAAGTTTTATTCTTCTCTAGAGCCTCCATCTCCACATCCATGGCTTGTTTCCATTTTTCATTAGACAATGCCTCAGATAAGGTAGTAGGAATGGTGGTGTTCTTTAGGCTTACAAGGAAGGCTTTGTAGGTTGGTGAGAAATTTTTAAATGATAGGTAGTGTGAAAGAGGATATAATGGCTGTTTTGTACACTTTCTGGTCCCTTTTCTAATAGCAATTGGAAGGTCCTGGTCATCTTCAGTATCAGTAATTTGGGCTTTGGTTTCACTCTGTAATGCTGGAAAGTTAGTAATTGTTACCTCATTTGAAGGACTTGAGTTGGACTCTTGAACTTGCATAGATCCTGGATTGGCCTTTTTCTGCCTTGAGTACACCAAGTTTTTACCAAATCTCACATCTCCAAGAGCAGATTCGGGGTTAGGTACTAGTTTGGGTTCAGACACATTTGGTGCAGTAGGAGTGGTCTTATTTGACTCAGGTTCAAGTTCACCAACAATTGGGGCATTTGACTCAGGTTCAGACTCAACAGATGGCTCAACAGACAGTTGGGGCATATGATTGGGTTGAGACAAAAGTGAAAGATCAGGCAACCCAAGAAAACCTTCCTTATCTTCCCTAAGACTCTCCCCCTGAAGATAAGGTTGAGTGAAATAAGCCTCTTGTTCATTGAATGTTACATCTCGTGACACATAAAATTTCTTAGACGGAGGATGGTAACACTTATATCCTTTCTGAGTTGAGGAATACCCAATAAAAACACACTTTAGAGCTCTAGGGTCTATGATGGAGATCCAAGCTCACAAAGCTCAAGTCATGTCCGTGATGATCGTGATCCTTTGAGTATCCATGGAGGTCCAATTACAAGAGCTAAATCAAAGATAATGCAACAAGCCTTGGCTGGTTTCATTGATATTGCTAGAGAGAAAGCCCAACAAAGCTTGAGCATGGAGGATGATAAAGTCTTCTACAACATGGTCCAAGCCCAAGTTCAACCTTCTTGAAGACACACAAGTATTGGGCCGAAATGCAAATTAAGCTAGATGCATATTTTATTTAGTTAAGTATTATTGGGCTCAACATTGTCTTAATTTAATTTAAGCCCAATTCGATTTTGTAAGACTTCTATTACTTGTTCTGCAAGTTAGGAAAGTAGGATTCCTATTACTTGTGCTGCAAGTTATCTATTTGCCTATAAATAGTTATGTAACCCTTTGGGGAGAACACAATTGATTTTAGTAATAAAATTGAGAGACTTCTTCTCTTTGGTTCTCTTGAGAACTCTTGAACTTATCAAGGTCTTCCTTGTGGCGTTCTTCTACCTTCCACCAATATATACCATAGGTTCTTGCTTTTCTAAGCAACGGGTCTTGGTCCAATACCATAGGTTCTTGTGTTTCTACACAATGGGTCTTGGTTTTATCTCTAATTTTTGTTTTCTTTTGCTGCGTTTTTAACTTGTTCTTGTTTTTCTTCAAGTGTTCTTCATGTTCTTCATTGAACCTCATCTTCTTTCGGTGAGGTTCATATCAGTCTAGCTTCCCCCTGTCTTGACTGTGGATATGAACAAAGGAAACACACCCAAAAATGCGAGGTGTAAGATTGTTTGTGGTAGAGAGGTTCGGATAGAATGAAGAAAGCACATCCATTGGACTTTTGAATCCTAGAACTCTAGAGGGTAATCTATTGATGAGATGAGTGGCTGTGAGAACTGCTTCCCCCCAGAAACTTTTTGGCACATTTTTTTGATACAACAGTGCTCGGGTTTGGTCTAAAAAGTGCCCATTTTTTCTTTCGGCGACTCCATTTTGTTGTGGTGTTCTCACACAGGAAGACTCGTGAATTATTCCCTCTCTTTGACAAAAAGGGGTAAGAATTTGATTGAAATAATCCTTGGCATTGTCTGACCTAAGTTTTTTAATACTCACACCAAACTGGTTTTTTACCATGGAGAAGAAATTAGGGAACACAGTGCTAACATCTGACTTATGTTTAAGCAAGAAAACCCAGGTAACTCGGGTACAATCATCAATAAAAGTCACAAACCATCGTGCCCCTGACACATTAGCAACAGTAGAGGGACCCCAAATATCAGTGTGAACAAGATAAAAAGGAAGAATGCTTCTTTTATTGCTTATTGGAAAAGGTATACGCTTGTGTTTGGCAAGTTCACACACCTCACAATGAAGACTCTCAATATCCAACTTTGTAAACAATGAAGGAAACAGAATTTTAATAACCCTAAATGATGGATGTCCTAACTGACAATGGTAAAGAAAAACTTTCTCCTTACTAGATAACATAGACTCGGACATGAATGAGTGGGGTGATCTGCTCTCGAATATGTTTGACTTGTTTAATTCCGCAAGGTAGTAAAGACCATCCCGTTCTCTAGCACGTCCAATCGTCCTCCCTGAATCCTTGTCCTGAAATAAACAATAACTACTGTGAAAAGTCACATTACAAAGCAAGTCTTGTGTGAGTTTCTGTACAGAGACAAGATTGGTGGATAGCTTAGGAACATGAAGGACATTTTTTAAGGTTATGGATGGGTTTATTTGAACATCTCCTATACCAGCTACGGTTGCTAAGGATCCATCAGCTGTGGCTATTTTCTTATTGCTTGAACATGGTGAGTATGTGGAAAAATGTTTGGATGAGTGGGTCATGTGATCGGTGGCTCCTGAATCCATGATCCAAGATTGAGTAAAGGATGTTTCTGAGGCATTTAATCCAAATGAAAATAGAAGCTTACCTGAATACGCCAAAGTACAAGTACCTGTAGGTTTCTCGAGGTTACTTAAGAATGATCTCACTCTTTCCACCTCCTCTTGGTTAAGACTTGCTGGTTCCTGCTTGGCTTCTCCATGTGGTGCGTTGGTAGCAACATGGGCTTGCCCATTACCCCTCGACGGATTATCTCTTTGACCCCACTCACGGCTGGGAGGTTTCCCATGCAGTTTCCAGCATTTCTCACGAGTGTGGCGCCCCTTTTTGCAGTAGGTGCACCATAATCCATCACGGCCTTGAGCCTTGGGCTGACCACTCTTGCCTACTTCAATGGCAGTCTTCCTTTCCATGCTTGTCGAACCATTTTTTACACTTTCAGCTACCATGGCTGAACCATCTACAGTTTGAGGATCAAGCATCAAGCTCCTTCTACTTTCTTCACTCCGAATAATAGCCACCACTTCATTGAAGCATGGAATTTCCTGCTTTCCGAGAATTTGGATCCTGACTTGATCAAACTCAGAGTTTAAACCAACAAGAAAGTCATAAACTCTATCTCGTTCAATAAAATCCTTTAGTATGGCTGCATCATCCGGGCATTTAGTCTGAATCACCCTATAGTGGTCAAGTTCTTGCCATAGAGATTTCAATTGGTTGGCATATTCGGTCACAGTCTTGCTTCCTTGCTTCGCAGCCATAGTCTTGACCTTCACCTCGTACACTTGAGCTGCATCTCTGGCCTTTGAGTAGGTCTGTTGGATTGCATCCCAAATGTCCTTGGCCGTAGCCATGAACATAACCGTATCACTTATCTCGGGCACCATAGAATTCCATAACCACGCCATAATCATGGAATCCTCTTCATCCCATACTCCAAAACCTGAATCTCCTGGCTTCGGTCCCGTACCTAACAGATGGCCGATCTTCCCTTTGCCTTTCAAGATTGTACGAACAAGTTGGGACCACTTGAGGTAATTCTTTCCATCCAATCTGTAGGCAGCCTGAATGGCTTGCAATTCTCCCTGCGATTGAGTTTTGCCTCCTTCATCCAATGGAACTACAGCAGTCGTACCAATCTCCTTGGTCTCTGACATCGTCCTTGGTCTCCAATGGGCAGAAATTAACAGATTACTTGAAGAAGAAAGAAAAAAAACAGCAATAAAGGCTGATAAAAAATTTCCAGCAATGAAGGCTGGTAAAGCACTGTAAATGCTCTGTTTTGGCAGTAGAAAAACAGAGCAAAACAGAAAAGAAAAACTATGACAGGCCAAAAAAAAAAAAAAAAAAACACCTAATTTCCCAGAAAAATCTTACTGCTCTGATGCCATGTCAGTTTTTAGGGTTTGAATTGAATTGTTTATTGAATAATACGTTTGTTTATATACACAAGGGCTCTAGCACTAAATTAGGAAACTACTCCTAATACTAATTGAAATCCCTAAACTTACGGGATCTCAATAAATACATAATTACAACTAAATATATGGACTTGATTCTAGGAAATATTTATTTTCCTAAAATAATACGGTTTCCCACAACTACCATATTTTATCCTAAATCTATGCCATTGCCAATTGGGGGAAATCATTTCCGTAGTTATTGGAGCAGTATCAAACTGCATAAAGTTTCTATTACTTTTTAACTTTTGATTCACTACTAAATTTAAAAGAATAGTAAACATGAGCAGAAAACTACTGATGGTACTCTAAGGTGCAAATTTTTTTTTCCCTATTTTTCCTTTCTTTTTTTAATGGAGAAAGGTGGAGTGGACACAATTTGTCAGGCAATCACTTAAGCTCATTGGAACTTTGATTATGTTCTGAAATTTATATCTTGTACAAAATTATGTACGTTAAAATGAAGTGCATACTAGTTTGCTTATTTTGCATTTCATATAAGTAGTGATAAGGACAACTTACCCATAAGATGGTGTTTTATTTGAATTCTCCGACATTGTAACTGAAACTTTATTCAACACGGAGCTGATGGCAATGTCCATCAAACCCAGTCTCTTAGCCCTATGTCTGGGAATCTGAGTCCAGCTTGTGCGTGTTCATTAGATTTGCTTCAAGCGTATCTGAACTGCTCAAATTGCAGTCATAACTGCAAACAAGTAGGAAGACTGACTCTGACATGAGGCTTTTTCACCTATCAAAACCTATATCTAGCCACTGGGAAGAATTTAAATAAGTTGTGAGAAATGTTGATATCAAATATTGCCTATGTTTGCTTTATTCTTTGGCTTGTATAATACTTCTTCCTTGAATTTTATTTTGTTGTATCAATTTTCTTTTATTAGAAGGTATCTCATTTGCTTTCCTATTTTAAAGGACTTCCCCCTTTCTTCTTATCATTAACTTATTGGCTACCATGTAGCTATTTCTGGTCTCTTTTTTTATTTTATGCCAGTTTCCTGGTTGTTTGGATCTTTCTAGTTGGTTTGAAATGATTGCATATCACTCATCTGTCAGTATCCCAAAATACCTTTGTCTTTGGTTTCACTTCCTGTAGTCCCTTCTCTTACTTTTAAGTAAGGCCTCCCTCTCTTCTCCAAAATTGTAATTTAGAGCCTTCAAATTCATAGTTCCTTTTCAGTAATATGATTCTGTCAGATGTTAAACCCTTGGTTCAAACAGTGGAAGTACCAGATAAAGAGCTGGTATTTTTCCTTTTGTTTTGAGGATGTGTTGAGTTTTGAGTAGCATCTAGCATCGTGTCAATGGTAGCATAGTGGAGGAATTCATTTTTATTTTTCTTTGTCAATTAATACTCTGGCTATAGTGGTTTTGTTGCCATCATGGCTGTTTCAAGGCTTATATAATGATATGCTAATCTTGTTTTGCTTATTGGTTTCTTTCTTTATGTGGTTTTCTTGAATGATGGTCGCATCTGAAGCTTTTAATATTATGTAAATTGTATAGAATAGAGGTTATGATAGCTTTCCTTATTCTGTTTCCCTTTAATATTGTCATAGAAGGTTGCAAGAATTGATTCACATTAGTTTTTCCTTTGGCAGTTTTCTCTGTTATTTTAGTTGATATTCAACTTACAGAGATGCTTGCAGGGTTTTGCTTCATGAATTATGTACTGTTCCATTTCGCTAGCTTTGCATGTTTTAGGAATTGAATCTGGTGTTTAATCTCCACAGTTGCATGTTACGATGGATATGTGTGTTTGATGACCCTTGCATGTTTTTTTGTTCTTTTAGGTCATTAAACCTACTCTGTCCCAAAGAGGAAACTCTCTCCAAACATTCTTTTTTGGGTCCAAATGGCCTTTATGGGCAATGGCAGCCTCCTAGGAGTGATAAAGGGGTATGATGATATCTTCGTAATCCTCTGGTCCTCACTAAGAAACTCTGCTTACATTTCTTTTCTAAATGCAGGTGCAATATCCAAGCAACGTTGACCTGACTCCTATTGAATTCCCAAGGTCAGCCCCTTAGTTGGTTTTAGGAGTTCTTAATTCCTTTTTCTTGTTGAACTCAAGCTACATTGATAGATGTTAGAGGAAAATAAGATGATTTCTGGAGGCATTAAAGGATTATTTTAAAGAAGCATATTGCCTTTGAAGTAAATTTTGAAGAACTCCATGGATGATGTTGATATCTCTTTTTTTTTTTGTAGATGTTTATGGCTTGAATACATTTTAATCTGATGGTATTTATGTGTGAACAGTCTGCAGCAGCCTATAGAAAATGAACTTCTAGGGAAGAATGATCATAGCAACTCAGAACCTGAACCAACAAGCACCGAATCAATTCTTACTATCAATAATTGCGAGAATGGTCAGAAGTGTCACGTGGATGAACCTTGTTCAATGATTTCTTTTGAGGAATCAGAAACCACCCCAGTTCATACAAATGTTACCAGACAGCCATCTCCTCCTCCTGTACTTGCAGAAGTACAGGATTTGATCCAAGCTATATCTCCTCAGGTGACTGAGACAGATTGCAGAATAGAGAACCCCTTGGCAGATAGTCTTGTTCATTCTGAATCTCCCCTAGAGTTGCACATTGTAAGTTTCTTGAAGTTTTTTATTGATGTTTATTCTAAGTTGTCTTCATCCGGAGTAAAGCTTATTGGAATGACAATGGCATAATTTGGTTATTCTAATGAAAGATCTTTTAATTTTTATTATCCTCAAGAACCCCCAATTGTCTTGACTTGGCATTTTTATTTTCCAGGCAACAATGATGATGGAAAATTTCATGAAGCTGGCTAAATCAAATACTGATAGGAATTTAGAAACTTGTGGTGTCCTTGCAGGTTTGCTTGTAAGTACTGATGACTTAAGACTTTTGCTTAGTCTTGATTCAATGTGATACTGAAGTTTTAATGTCATACTTGTCTGCAGAAAAATAGAAAGTTCTATGTTACAGCTCTTATTATCCCAAAGCAGGAATCGACATCTGACTCGGTATGGCTCTCTCGTTTTGAATTTACCATCTTTAACTTTAATTTTCTCTCATCAATCAAATTTCTCTGAGTTTCTTTTTTACTCTTCTTTTAGCGGGTTATGTGATTCCTTTTATTGCATGTTTCTTTTTATTAGTGCCAAACGACAAATGAGGAGGAAATATTTGAAGTGCAGGATAAGAAATCTCTCTTCCCCCTGGGGTGGATTCATGTAAGTGTCTAATAATCTACTCCCTTGACCTCATATTTAAACATCTGCTCAGTTACAAATTGATTTTGCCTCCCTTAATGGTAACTTGAACAAATATTTTAAACTCATTTAATAAGTGAGTTGAGTTGGAATATAGGTGAGCTCGGCACATTTACGTTCGTTAACAACTCAATAACCTATTTATGAAAAGGCTTATAAAACCTTGGTTTGTTTTTCCTATGTTCTCTACCTTCAGAAGATATTTGTATTTGAGAAAGTAGGCAGAGCATAGACTAAAAGTGTTACATAATTTTAAAAAGTATACTTTTGTGGAATGAGTTTTCATGTGCCCATAAATGAGCACTTGATAAGGAGGACTTGGTCTTCATAAATAAGCCCCCTTCTCTGGTGTTTTCTTCACTGAATTGAAGAAATCCTGCACATGTAGGATTGCATAGCCAAGAGTGAAGGGCCACTTTGGCCGTTATGATTTCAAGTCCTTAAAGAAGGTTTTGTCTAGCCCTTTATTTGTAGTTAAGATATAGAAATAGATAAAGTCAACCACGCCCAATTGAAACCAGGTTTTTAAGCTCAAATTGAGCTATGTATTTTTTTCAAGCTCGATTAAAGTTAGCTGGCTGAACCTCAACAAAAGAGATTCAGCTTTCCTGAACCACCCCATGTCTTATTTTTTGTATAAGAAACCATCCGAATTGTAATTGAAGTCTTTGCTGTTTAATTTTTATATGCTAAGTTCCTAATTTATTGAAGTCTTTGCTACTTATTTTTTGTATGCTAAGTTCCTGATTTATTGAAGTTTTTGCTATCTAGATTTTGTATGCTAAGTTCCTTATTTATTGAAGTCTTTGCTATTTAGTTTTTGTATGCTAAGTTCCCGATTTATTGAAGTCCTTGCTTTGGGTTTGAGGCAGCATAATTCAGGGGATTTAGAGGTGGCAACAATGCTTCATTTAAAAGTTTATATGGTAAACTGAAATCAATCTCATATTTTGGGGTAATAATGTATTAGGCTGAATTGTAACCAAAAATACATATTAAGCTGAATGTTTAATAGGAAGGCAACTATAAAATACACATCTTGAGTGTTTTAAGTTCTAAATGCTCAGCCAATTGTTAAAAAAGAACAAAAGGACACAAAAACAGAAAACAGAAGTCCTTGTGTGCCTGCTTTGTGAATGACCTGTTGAGGCGTACTTTTGTTATACTTTTTTTGTACCATGGAAACCAAAAGAAGAAAGGGGAATTAGGTATGTTAGAGGAGCTTATAATGACCAAAAAAATGAAGTTTACATTGCTCCATTATGTCTCTTTACTCTGCCTTATCTGTATGAACCAAATTAATATCTTTTCCATGTTTGCCATTGTTAGAGGGAAGCTGGGAGTAAAGTAGACCTGGATATTTGTGTTATCCTGTTGTGTCTAAATAGAGTATTAGGAGTTATACGAGTAAACAGAAACATAGCACTATCAATTAAACGTGTAAAAATCCTAAATACGAATAAATTTATTATACATATTACGCGTGTAAGACGACTAACACTTTTGAAACAAGTCGGTTTAATTTTATAAGACGTGACACAATTTTAACACAATTAACATGATTATTAACCTATTTACTTGTTTTAAGAAATAGCCTATTTAATCCATTTTTTTGTTATTAAGTTAAGAACATACTTAAAAAAATCATGACTCCATAGTTCAAATTTGATTTAATAGTTATAAAACAACAATAACAAAATAATAGTCCATAAAATAAGTGAAAGATCTTCAAATAATGTCTATCAACACCAACCATAATGAGTGTCATTATATGGGTTGACATGGTAACACAACCTGCAGGATTAATCGTACGTTCTAAACATGTCATAATCATGTTAAGCATGTTTAGCAACCAAGATCTTATGTCATAGAATAGGAGTATAGACTTCATATATTGCAAGATAGTGTGTCATTATATGGGTTGACATGGTAACACAACCTGCAGGATTAATCGTACGTGCTAAACATGTCATAATCATGTTAAGCATGTTTAGCAACCAAGATCTTATGTCAGAGAATAGGAGTATAGACATCATATATTGCAAGATAGTTGTCAGCTCGCTTCCATTTTTTTAATTGACATTTGGCATGTCTAATAGCATATTTTTCAATAATATCTTTTTAATGTTTGCGGGGATGGGCATATTATAGTCTTATGCTGATCAACTAATTAACTATGTTTCAACCCCCAGACTCATCCAACGCAATCATGTTTCATGTCATCGATTGATCTCCATACTCACTACTCATACCAGGTATGCACCTTCTTGTATCAGTATAAAAATAGTGCCTGTTACAGATTGAGTCATTTGTAAATGTTTTTGTCAGCTATTTCTTTTAGGTAACTGCTAATGTCATTTTGGTCATTGATTTTTTGTCATTTTTGTGCTTATATGGGGGTAGAGACTGTGTCTCTGGCACCAGAAACTGTCAGGGAAGGAAGAAATTAGTGTATAGTGTATAGCACTGGGCTGTATAGGGTAAAGAGAAAATGATGTCTTTTTTTTTTAGGCATCTCTGTGTTCTTATTTTTCAACATTCTTCTTTCCATGGTCTCCCATTCTCTTTTTGGAACTGAAATTGCACACGGTCTTTCTGAACCCATTTCTTGCGGTTTCCTTTGGAGCATTCTGCTTGCGAAAGTGGAATAGAGACTGTACTCGCTAAAACCATATCTTCTCAATTTGGGAACGTGGTTTTAACATGTTGGCAGGAGTTACTTCCAGTGTGCCAATCTGAAGATCCCCTGCTTTCTTGTGTTGTACTTTCAGTTGGTAACTTTAGATCCACAGTTTAGCACAGTCACCAGGGACTTAGTCCTTTGCAGTAGAGAAGCTGATATGCATGTGTTTTTTATGTTGTTCTTTAAACGTGACAGAAATGATTGTTTGTGTATCTAGATTATGTTGCCAGAAGCTGTAGCAATAGTTATGGCGCCAAGAGATGCTTCCAGGTGATAAGGATATTATAATGAATAATTAATTAATTGTTTATTCCCTGCTATATATCTAATTACTTTGAACATTTCATCCTTCTGAGTGCAGAAAACATGGCATTTTTCGTTTGACAAATCCGGGTGGTATGTCTGTCATCAGACAGTGCCAGCAACGTGGCTTTCATCCACACAATCAACCTCCTGACGGGGGCCCCATTTACAATTCCTGTACAGATGTGTATATGAATCCCAATCTGAACTTCGACGTTATTGATCTTCGATGATCAAAACATGTTTTGCCATTGCAATGGTTTATTTACCATGGGCATATTATAACCAAATTTGCAATTAGAATTGCACCAAGTGTAAAATGTGCCTGCTTATAAGGGAAAAGAGACCGCTGTACTATTTGCATGTTTAGGAAATACTGAACTAGAAACCTGCATTTGGAAAAAAAAAATGGAGGGGCTTTGGATTCTATTTTTTATGTATTAAACATGAGAGTTTCTGATTCATTTGAAGTTGAATTGGAGTCTTTCTAACCCTAGTTTCATTTAGATGCGGGTTCTCCAAGATTCTCAATAGATAAAGAAAAAAGAAGCAAAGTCATTTGTATTGAGCGCCAAACAAGGTTAAAAATAATAGCAAGATTCATGTTAGGTGCCTCGGAAGTTTTCTCAAATTCAAAATAGCAAAAGCAAAAAGCGACCATCACCATAGGTAAGTAGATTTCAACCTTGTTTGGTGGGTGCTTTTGAAATTGATTTGTTAACCTTTTCTCACACGGCTGTCTTTTTGGAATCTGGATTACTACGGCAAGCCAAGAAAGTAGAATCGGCTTCTTTTCTCAGTTTCCTAAGGAGACTTGGAAAACACTTAAACATCTTTTGCAAGAGTAACCTAACTTTATCAGAAAAAGCCACTCTTTTATTCCCACTCAAACATAGAAAAACATCAATCGGATATCTCCTCTCTCCTTTCTTTCTTTTGCCAATTACAGCCAAATTCATTTCTCTCAGCCTTCAGCACTGGGGCAATGCAAAGCATCTTAAGACTTTTGCACCATCACACTACAAAAAAGGAAAAAATCACTTTATGAAAATGAAATCATCCCACAAACCTTTGGGATCTTTTTAATATGAATGACGATGGTGATGGGCATAAACCAACGTCAAATTGACATGGTTGATCTCTCATTCTTATCACACAAGTAACAAGTTCATTCACGTTGTTATTCCCTTCCCTGGTAAAAGATACCAAGTGGTTAGTGGGTCCCAACACAGGTGGGGTGTGTGGGGTCCCCAGGTGCGGTAGTAGCTGGTAAGGAATATGAATCCAACACTTTAGGCTCGAGCTTTCTTGTCATCTAATTTCTTATCGCTCTGCCAGGTGGGCAAATTGCTCACATGCCCAAGTTCACTAACATAAGGTAAGCTGTCCAGGAAACACCCACATAACATAATGAAGTGGTCGATCGGGGTCCCATTTACTTTGAAGGTCCCCACTGCCCATGCCATGAATTATTATTATCATTATTTATACTAAGCATTGGGATTTCAATTTGAAACTTCAGAAACCTGATCATTCTTAAAACAATGTATGAATTCGAAAGTATATATCTACGAGAGATGGTTCAAATAGTTAGTTATTTATTCGGCAATTAACAGATTTTGGATTCGAATACTATGGAGTTCTTGTTGGCACTATCCAGAATGTAAAACCCTTTCTAAGATGAATGGAAAAAAGCTGCTAATCGCTGCCCTTAGGCCTTACTTGAGAATTGAAGAAAATCTCTTCGCCTCTCTTATTGAAAGAAAGTGTCTCAAGGTATGGAAGAAGCATGAATTAAGTCTCCTTTTTCCATCTGCCTGGTGGAGTAGGGTCCTCAAGGATAAGGATATTGAACCTCATATCCTTAAGGGCAACTTGGCTTGGGTGCACCCTTGGTTGGGATCTTGCTCAGTCTTGTTTAGTGCTGGTTAGGACAACACTGCCAAAAAGAAAATGTCTTGCTAGGGAATTCCGAATTCATGGTAGAGAATCAAATTCAAGTTCTTTATTCTACAAGTGTCTCAAATTATATTATTTACACTACCAAACTCTTATAATCAGCCCTGTTAAAATAATGCAATAATAAACGTGAGTTAATTTTTTTTAATTTCCTCACTGGCCCTTTTTTTGATGTAATTCACGAGGTATTCTCATACCACATTAATATGAGATTAATTCTCGCTCTCGCATCTATACTAAAATTCCACCTTCAGCTGATTCTAATACCATCCCTTCTATACAAGTATAGCAGCAACCAAAGGCAACTGGGATCTCTGAGGGGGACGTTGGTACAAAAGCATTGTTCTTATCCCTTTGATGGACTTTTCTGTTTGGCCAAATCTTTTCGATGAAGTCAATGTCTGCTGTATCAAACAATTAAGCTGTGGATATCCATATCCTAGAAAGGAAGTACAAGATTCTTGTATTATTTTCCAAGAAGCTTCGGTGGAAAAGGAATTTCACTAGAGTCATAACAACTTTTTGAAGAGAAATTCTATGTTAAACAAATACTAATACAACCCATTCTTTACAGTAACAATATCAAAGAAATTTGTTTAGAATTTCTCCTTTTTTAAAGATCAAGGCAACGTCTTAAACATTGTATTAAATTGGTATTAGAAAAGGGAAATGTTCAAAATAGTGTAGTATCTGTAGAGAGTCCATTTTCAATGATTTATTTATTTATTTCAATAATATTGTAGGATAGGAGATGGAAAGCATGTCTCAAAACCGAGTGCGTACCAAACATCTTGTCAAAAATGTTTTCCAACCAATCCCAAATTTATCTTACATTAATTATTAACAACAAAGAGGGACCCTTTGAATAATTTAAGACCAATTTGGGGCAGCTCAATAATATCCGGTCAATCACCAACATTGGTTGGGATTGAATGGTAAGAGACTTATTCTCCTTTAAGCATGACCCAGGTTCGAGCCATACGTATGGAGCAAACCGTGTTAGGAGAGGCGCCCCACTTCCATGTAGCCTGAAAGTTCTCCGACTCCGGAATAGTCGCATAAAGCAGATATCGGAGGATCAAAAGCCAAAAAAAAAAATATCTAGTCAATCAAATATTGCACATCTATATTATTCAAACGGACAGTTATCCCTAATCACAAATAATTCAAAGTAAATAGCATGTATGATAACTAAATCATTAATTTTAGCCTTAAATGCCAATTGATGTTATTTGTATTACACGTGGTACCAATTATTGACATGTAAAGAGTGAATGCATGATATGATTTATTTCATCTATTAGAAAAGAATATTTTCAAAATTAAAAAATATAAAATTCTCAATATTTTAAAAAGAAAAATAAAAAAAAGAAAATTAAAGAGTAGAATTGGATAGGAAAAAAAAAAGCAAAAGCTAAAGGGAGGAAGGGACAGATTCGGCTCGAAATAAGAAAAATAAACAAGTAAAACATAAAAACAAAAAAGCATGCAAAGAAAATTATAAAGATAATAAAATGAGTAAAATACAAAATAAAACAACAAAACTAAAAAATAAAGAAAAGAAAAGAAACCATAGATAGAACATTTGCAAAAGAATAAATAATAGTTGAAAAAGAAGAAATTGGATATATAACATAAAATAACATAAACAATATATGACCAAAATGAAATAAAATATGATTTGATATGCACAAGTTTGTGATTTATTTTACACAAAGGCATTAAGCACATTATAAATCACTTTTAATTCTATAGCTATTGCAAATGTCACGGATTGCGATCTTTAATCAAGAACTGTGCAACCTTAGGTTTGGAGCTTGCATCTTGGGAAGCCTAAGTCATCCTACTTTCACTCTAAGCTAAGTAAGAGAAATGCAAAAAAAAAACTTGTAAGCTCTATATTACTGAAAAACTTTGAAAGAATGATATGAAAATGAGGGTAAGGAGGCCTTCTATTTATAGTGGAGTCCCTTTATATGGTTGGACTCTTCAAAGCCTAATTACAAGGATTTAAATTACAACAAGTTTCTATCTACAAGAGTTTAAATCTCAATGGACTCTCTAATTCTAAGGACTCTAGAGTCTTGGCTGCTAAGGACTTTGACTGTCCAGGATCTTCATCAGCAGCCAAGAAATCCTGTGTGCCTGTCCACATGGTATGTCCCGTATGGCCTACTTCTGGTGATGTGAACATGCGTGCAGGTAGTCCATGTAGTCCCTTGCTCCTATGTGTGAGTAAGAAGTGTTGGATCGTGCCCAAGGACTCCTTTTGACAGACACGTGGTGTGCAAGCCATGACATTCCCTTCACCTATTCACGTGACGCCCTTGTCATGTGCCACAATGCGTTCCTGGAACTGCCATAATGCCTCAGTAGGTTCCTAACTAGCCTCACTATTGGGTAATCCCCTCCAAAGAATTAAGTACTCGTGCCTTCTCATGTAGCTCTTCCTCTATACCACTCTGCTAGTTAGGATGCCTCTGACCTCCTTATCATACAAGGCAACCACTCCCATTAGTGCATGCTAAGACTCCACTCGTGTTGGATCATCACTATCCTGGTGGAATGGCTTAAGCATGCTAACGTAAAAAACTGGATGTGCCTTGAGCTTGGGTGGTAACTCAACCTTATAGGCCACCTTGCCTACCTGCTTCAGAACTCTAAAAGGATCCTCATTCCTTCGTAGTAGCCCTTTATGTCTGCTAGAATAGTGGAGCACTAAGTGTAGTTTCACTAGAATAAGGTCTCCAACCTGACATTAAACATCTCGTTGCGTATGATCTACCCACTTCTTGTACGCTTTGCTACCTTGCGTAAACAAGTTTGAGCAAGGTCAGTTTACTCTTGCCAAGCCTTTACAAACTTGAAGGCTACTGGATTTGGTCTCGTGCAACCTACTACAACAGTACTAGGACTGTGCAGTTGTTGTTTGCTAACAATCTCAAAAGGGCTTTGGTTTATCGCCACACTCTGTTGCAAGTTGTACGAAAACTGAGCAATATCCATCAGCTTCAGTCAGTCCTGCTGTGTTGCACTCACATAATGCCTGAGATATGTCTCCAATAATCCATTCACTTGTTTTGTCTGCCCATCTGTCTGAGGGTGAACGTTTGGTGGAAAAGTTCAAGTTTGACCCTGGTAGCTTGAATAACTTTGTCCAGAACCTTCCTGTAAATCGACTTTCATGATCGTTGATGATGATGAACTGTGGCACAACCTAGAACTTGACCACATTCTTAAGGAATAATTTGGCTACCTCTTCTACTGGACACTCTTTAGGTGCCGATACAAAAGTCCTATACATAAAGAATCTATCAACCACGACCATGATACTCCCAAACCCATCTACCTTGGGTAGTCCATTGATGAAGTCTATAGAGATGCTCCCCTATGGACGCTCTACTATAGGTAGTCGCTCCAATAGTCTAGCTAGTGACTTGAGTTCAACCTTGTCCTGTTGGCATGCCAAGAAAGTTTTCACATAAGCTTCAATATTTTCCTACATATGAAGCTAATAGCAACGATCCTCCACTAGAGCAAAGGTGCGATGCACACCCGAATGACCAACCCACTTAGAGTCGTGGCACTCATGCATGATCTCCCTCCGTTGTTTCCCATGCTACAACACATAGATCCGATTCCCCTTTGTATAGATTAGGTCCCCTTCAATCTAAAACCACCTAGTCTTGCCTTGTCAAGCATAGTCCATGATGCTTTGTGCGGTATGGTCATGGGGAAACCCTTCTTTGATGCGTTGTATAAATGAACCTTCAAGTCTACTGATGGCAATGAGTGTGACCTTCCTGCTAAGTGCACCAGCCACAAGGTTAGCCTTACCAAGCTTGTACTCTATGTTGAAATCAAACTCTGTAAGAAAATGCTACCATCTAGCCTACTTTGGAGTTGGCTTCTTTTGAATATGAAAGTAACTGGTTGCCACAATATTTGTTAGAACAACAAATTTGGACCCCAACAAATAATGTCTCCATGTGTGTAGATAATGCACAACGACTGTCATCTTTTTCTCTTGGACCGTGTATTTACATTTTATCTTGATGAGCTTTCGGCTCTCAAAAGCAACCGAATGATTATCCTGCATCAGAATACCACCAATAGCAAAATCTGATGCATTAGTATGTATCTCATACGGCTTAGAGAAATTAGGTAAGGGTAGAATAGGTCCCTTTGTGATTACTCTCTTCAATCGATCAAAAGCCTGCTAGCACTCATGACTCCAATCCTACACTCTAACCTTCTTTAGCATGTTGGTTAATGGTGCTACAATGGATGAGTGGCCTTTAATAAATCGTTGGTAATACCAGTCCAATGAAAATATTGTTCCTTATCCTAAAGAAATTTGTCAACATCCTTAGCACGCCTGGTTCCCTTGAATTCTTTTGGCTTTGGAACTTTAACACGATGTCTAGGCAGTATAGCAACTAGCACACCACTCCCAATGGTTGTCTTGTAGGCTATGAGCTCCCCCTTGAGCTCTTCCATCTCTTTATGCATAACTTCAACGACAGCTTCCAGTGCCTCATTTTTTTTGGTCACCACGTCCAATGCCTCAAAGAGAGCGTTGTACACCTCTCCCTTGAGATCCTCCTCTACATAATTGATCTCCTCAAAGCACCCATTAGTCTTATCCCACTTGTCCTTCATTTCTCTCACAGCAATCTCAACCTTGACTGATTGAGCCTCTATGGACATGATCATGACCCTTGAACTGGCTTTCTTGGCATGTCCCCTTATCTCATAGACCTCTTGTTGGTTGTTGGATTGAGAAGTCATCACTATTCTACTAGCTTCAAACGAATCTGGCTCAAATACTATCTGTCACGGACTACAATCTTTAGTTAAGAACTATGCAGCCTTAGGCTTGGAGCTTGCATTCTGGGAAGCCTAAGTCAGCCTATTTTCACTCTACAAAAAGCACAGTAGAAAACAAGAAAAGCAAGCTAAACAAGAGAAATGTAAAGAAATCTTGTCAGCTCTGTATTACTGAAAAACTCTAAAAGAATGATATGCAAATAAAGGTAGAGAGGCTCTTTATTTATAGTGGAGTACCTTTACATGGCTGGACTCTTCCAAGCATATCTACAAGGATTTAAATTACAACAGGGCTTTATCTACAAGAGTGTAAATCCCTATGGACTCTAAAGTCTCGGCTGCCAAGGACTTTGACTAGGTCTAAGATCTCCATCAACAGCCAAGCAATCTTGCGTGTTTGTTCACACGGTATGTCTCGTACACCCCACTTCTGGTGCTGCGATCATGCGTGCGGGCAATCAATATAGTCTATTATCCTTTTGTGTGTGTGAGAAGCACCAGATTGTGCCCAATGACTCTTTTTGTTGGACACTTGGTGTGCAGGCCATGACACAAACTTCTTATAGGTAGTACAAAAGTTGGAAGTGTTCAAAAAAGACTCAAACCTAAAATCTCATGCCAAAACAAAATATATTGTGGAATATATAAATAAAACAAAATACTTAAAGTAATTGTAAAAATTTATATAAATTTGAAACTCATTTTTGTAGAAATTGTTAGCTTTAAATTGACATATGTATTTTGAAATGACAAAAACTTAAGTAATTTTAAATGTTTGATCATATTGTAAATTTGCTTTATCATATATGATTTTCTCAAACCATTCTAAGTGTATTTATTAAAAATAAGACCATGATTTAATTGCTTATTCTTACTAGTCTTAATCCTTTATAAAATGATTTTGAATATTTTCATTAAATAATTTTCTCAAGAAAATATAGAATTACATTTTTAGAAAATTACTTAATAAGTTTTTGGACTAGGTTTTCATTTGACAAAGTCAAAAAAGACTTCCAAAAAGTTGAAATATGATTTGAGATGACTTAAAACCAAAGATTACATCATGTCTAACCCAAAATAGCGCAGGAAAGTGTAGAAAAAGGATGAGGGATCGATTTCCTATGTTGGGGGATCCATCCTCTAATGGTAGAAAGCTCCTGAAAGCACAAAATGAAGGACAAGATTGATCTCCTAAGGGAAGGGATTGATCCCTTCATGACAGAGAGTTGTTGGAAGGTGGAAAGTGGCATAGGATTGATCCCTATCACGGAAAGCACTCTAACGGCTAGTTTTTGTCAGATTCAATAGGCAAATTCGGCTTAGGCTCCTCCAAACTTCAAAGGAACTATAAAGGCTTAGAAGGTCAAGAAAAGTTAGAGAACAAGGCAGAGACAAAATTACTTCATCTTCTTCAAGCTTTTCACAGATTTCAAGAGCTAGAAATTTAAAATCTTCCATCACTCACATTATTCCTGTATAACATAACACAAATCCTTTAGAGTTTTTCTTTTAGAGCTTAATTTCTGTAATCACTTGCCTATCTAGAGGCTTTTCTTGATTACATCGCTTGTATACCCATTCACATCTTGTACCCTTGAGTGCTTTATTATAAGTGAGATTTGGGTAGATAAGGTTTACTACTTGAGCTTGGCAAAAAGAGGGATAGGTTTCTCTTAAGCTTAGAAAAAGAGGGAGATTACTCTTAAGCCTGCAAAAAGAGGGAGTGAAATACAAATTCAAGATTAGCGGATTTGGACAAAATCCTTGGGAGCGTCTCAAGGTAGAGGATGTAGGTAAGGTTACTGAACCTCTATAAATCACTTGTGTACAATTCTCTTACCCTACACTCTTTATTTACTTGCAATTATATTGTGATTATTATATTGAATTTGAATTGTATGCTTTTGCAGCCTAAAGAACTTAGGAAACTTCAATATAGGCTAAAGAATTTAGAAGAACCACAAAACAAACCTAAGAATATCTAAAAACCGATTCACCCCCTTTTGATTAGGTTATTGAGCCAACAATTGGTATCAAAGCTTGGGCTCAAGATTGATTTGGATTAACATTTATCAAGCAAAATGATCATAAATGGCTCATTTGAACATAGGTACTGTGATAACCGTAAATTTTTCATTTATTGGAAATCATAAATATTGGAAACAAATATTGGAGAAAATAAATTTGAGGAAATAAATAAAATTGTGAGAACGGGATATTGGTGAAAATCCCGAGAATTGAGGAAGTGAAAGAATTGGGAAATTCGTGTAAAGGAAATTAAATTGGAAGTGAAAATAAAAATAACGGAGAGAGGAAAACTAACTTGGATAAATTAAAATCCAAATTAAATAAGGAAAATGAGAAATGAAAATAAAATATGTTTATATAATTAAAAATTTTATAAGTGAATTTTATACAAATACATATGCATTTAAAATACTATATAATATATTTTAATATACGTTGGTGTATATATGGAAATATATACTATTTCATAAATTTAAATAATACATATGTATATAAGCATAATATTTTAGTGTATATATAATTATATATATACATATAGAAAAAAGGTAAATGTGATTTTATATTAAAGTTTATATGTATATATATTGTATTATAACATTTATATAATTGTATATATATAAATGTTATTTATTTTAAAGTATATAAATACACATAAATATATACTAGATATATATTTTGTAACAATTTATATATAATATATATTGTATTATATTATATATGAAATAATATATGTATAATATATGGTATATATTATATGTATAAAATAGATTTTATAGTGTATAGTATATAGTGTATTATATACTAAATATGGAAAGAAGACAAAAAAAAAGGAAAGGAAACAGAAAGAAAAAGAAGAGAAGGAATCGGGACAGTGCCCGATCCCTTCCCAGCCAAGCTGGCGGCAGCAACCGCTGTCGTCGTCGGCGAGAAAGAAAGTAAGAGAGGCAAAGGAGAGTGGCCGGCGAGATGGGGATGAGAAAGATCGCTGGTGACAGGGAAGAAAAAAATTGAAAAAAACCAGAAATGAAAAAAAAAAGTCGAAGAGAAAGGAGAGGAGGAATCGGCGGTGCTGGCCGATCCAGGCACCGCCACCACCACCTCGACTTCGGCGAAGACGAGAGGAAGAAGAAGGAGGCCACCGGTGAGGCCAACGGCGGTCGGAGAAAGACGAACGGAGGAGGAGAAGACGCCGACCTAAACCGAGTAGATCCGCCGTTGTGCCACCGATCCAGGGCAAATGGAGGGCACCGGCGAGTTCGCCTTGCCGTCGACCAGCTGAAGGATGCTCGAACCGCCGGAGAACCGACCACCAGTGAGGAACCGGCGAGGAAGGGGCAGACCGGTCTGACCGGGAAAGGAAGAGGAAAAAGAAAAAGAAAAAGAAAAAGAAAAAGAAAAAGAAAAAGAAAAAGAAAAAGAAAAGAAAGAGAAAGAAACGAAAAGAAAAAGAAAGAAAGAAAAAAAAAAGAAAAGAGGAAAAAGGAGAATTTCGGGAATTCGGAGATTCTTGGAAATTCGACAACCCGAAAATTTACGAAAATTCGGTAAGAAATTCCCGTAAATTAAATTTCAGAAAAATTTAATAAATTATGGAAAAAAATTCTAAAATTTAGAATTTTTATTTCCAGAAATTATTCTCAGCGATCGGGATGAGGAATCGGGAGAGATGGAGTGCGGGAGCGACCGATAAGAGGAAGCCGCCGACCTGGAAATGGTAAGGGATGCATGTGCAGCACTGTAAGGATATTCAGTTTGCATGTTTTAAATTTCGAAATATTTTATGGAAATATTTTATGCAATTATTATGATGAATGATTGGTTGGAAATTTGATATGAAGTACTGGCTGGAAATTATAAACTGTATTTTTCGTGCAGGAGGCTAGCCAATCGGCAGCCGTTATACTGCCGAAAAATTATCAAAAAAATTCTTGAAAATTACTGAAAATCATAATAAATGATTTTATGTCACGAGAAATGATTTTTAACCACGAAAATTGAGAAAATGAATATTTTCATAAAAACATGAATAAAATGAAAGTGATTTTAAAATATTCATGTTTTTGAGTATGGTGATAATGAAATCACCGAAAATTCTCTTCGAGAATGGTGATAATGAAATCACCAAAAATTCTCTTGATATGTGAATTACACGTAATACGAGATAAGAAATGAAAAGAAATATAGTGAATATTTTTATATATAATTATTAAATATTCATTAAATGGTTTCATAACCTTTATGGTTTTAAATTATGAAATTATATTTTTATAAATTTCATAAAGGTTTATTGATGATGAAAAATAATGTTTTGAGACTAGTAGGCATCCTATCATGCTGATGTGTGATATGTGATATGTGTAGTCTCGGTCGACACCTGATCAGTGATCCACCGAGGACAATATAGATTATAGTCATAGATTTGACATGTTTATTTCCTTACCCTTCGGGGTCTATAGCATGATATGATTGATGATTGTCTTAGACTCTTTATAGGATGTGTGACATGTGAAAAGAATATGTTTTATATGATATGAGAAGAAGATCAATTAGTTTATAGCATTTTTACAAAATGCTCATTACGGTACTGATTATAGTATTGTGAGATGATTTTCATAAGACATGTGATACAAACATATAATATGCTTTCAAAAAGGAAGAATTGATAAATCTAATATTCTTACCATGATTTTAAATGGAATATTAGATTATACGTGCTACATGTGTAACGATGAACCATTGAAAACATAAGCCACGTAGGCAACTCGAGTAAAGACTCGATCTTTGTACCGTATGAGCCACCTCTAGAAGCCTGAAGGGACCTAAGTGCTACATAGATTCTTCGTGAACTATGGGAGCCACCTCTAGAATCCTTTGAGCACTAAGTGCTACACGAGTTCTGGTGAGATAGTGGAAAGTATATGGCATAAAGGCCAATCCGAGTAAAGACTCGATCTTTGTACCGTGTGAGCCACCTCTAGAAGACTCAAGGGACCTAAGTGCTACATAGATTCTTCGTGAACTATGGGAACCACCTCTAGAATCCTTTGAGCACTAAGTGCTACACGACTTCTGATGAGATAGTGGAAAGTATATGGCATAAAGGCCAATCCGAGTTAAGACTCGATCTTTGTACCGTGGGAGCCACCTTTAGAATCCTAAGGGACCTACGTGCTACACGGATACCAGTTGGACCGTGGGAGCCACCTCTAGAATCGCGAAGGACCTATGTGCTACACGGATGTTGTTTGGATCGTGGGAGCTACCTCTAGAATCCCGAAGGACCTACGTGCTACACGGATGCTGTTTGGATCGTGGGAGCCACTTCTAGAATCACAAGGGACCTATGCGCTACGTGGATACCAGTTGGACCGTGGGAGCCACCTCTAGAATCCAGAAGGACCTACGTGCTGCACGAGTTCCTTGATATGACACTTAACTCCATTGCTAGTTAGGATGGATGTCGTAACCGAATCAGTGAATTGGGGCTTACGCCTAAAGTGATTAAGTGATCAGTTATTTGAAAACTATTTTCAGTGAGTTAAGCTATATGCTTAAAGTTTATTGATTTTCGTTTTGTGAATGGATTGATTTATTAGAATCATTTAACTGGGGCTTACGCCTAAAGTGATTAAGTGATCGGTTATTTTGAACTGTTTTCAGTGAGTTAAGCTATATGCTTGAAGTTTATTGATTTTCGTTTTGTGAATGGATTGATTTATAATCTTGCATAGTAACCAATTTATCGACGTGTATAGTGACTAATCTACCGAAGTGCTTGCTGCTTTGCTAATGTGATAAGTGGAATAGATTTTAATATTCTTACTATGATTTTAAATTGAATATTAGATTATATGTGACATGAATATGTGATATGTTTTCCAAAAAGGAAAGAGGAGGAAAATAAATCTAATATTCTTATTTTAATTTTTTAAATTTAATATTAGATTTAAATGATTTATGTTATACGAAAAAGAATTAATAGCTTATTTTGCTATTTAAAGTACTTTACTAATTATGATTGTACAGTAAAATATGAAATGAGTTTAAATAAGAATGATGATGATTTAACTAATATTCTTTTCAAAGAATATATGAATATTAGTTACTTTATTTAAATGTTTTATTTCATAAAAGCATTATTATATGAAAAGAATATGAAAATGATATGAAACAAAAAGGAAAATGATTTAAATTTAAAACGAAAAGAAATTTATTATTCTCTACAGTTGCTTCTAGGTTCCGGAACAAGATAGGTATTTCAAAATACCTACCTTACTCCATCCGAATCCCTAGCCGACTGTAGTATCCTTCCTACATGCGAGCCTACAGCCCATAGGAAAAAAGAAAAAGATTTTCAGCATATAGATAACTGAGTATCAAGTGAGGGATATAATTCCCTTACTGAGCCGTGGTTTTGCTCACCCCTTAATTTTAAACATTTCAGATTTTTGATGATTGTGAGATCAGTTGATTGTGGACCACGGCTGTACATAAAGGACAATGTGACAGACCAACTGATTTATTTGAGGTACGATCATTTATTTTCTATATTTAGACATGTTTACAGTACTACTTATCTAATTAATTAAGATAGGGGATGTGCATAATATAAACAATGTTATGTAAAATTGTTTAATAGTTAGTACAAGTGAAGTATCACAGACAGCCCAACCGGTTAAGTTGTGTACAATAAGGTGAAAAATGTGGTAACGGGTCGTTACAGTTACACCCCTAGGAGAAGAGAAACACTCATTAGTTAGACCTCCACTTCTTAATGAAGAGAATTACTCATATTGGAAGATTAGGATGATGTTGTTTGTGCAATCAAATGACTATGGAATATTAATGGTCTCCAATTTCCAATAAAGAAAGTAGATGGAAAGGATGTCCTTAAGAGTGAGGATGAGTGGGACACAAATGACATGAGATTGGCACAATTGAATGCCAAGGCTATGCACACTTTTTTTTGTGCATTAGGTTCCAATGAGTACATTAGAGTCTCCCTATGTGAAAATGCCAAGTAAATATGAGACAAATTAGTCATTACACATGAAGGGACCAATCAAGTTAGGGAAACCAAAATAGGTATGCTCATGCATGATTATGAGCTCTTTAGGATGAATGAAGATAAGTCTATTAGTGATATGTTCACTAGGTTTAATGATATAATCAATGGGCTTAAGGCTTTAGGCAAGACCTATTCCAATGTTGAAATGGATAAGAAAATTTTGAATAGCTTGCCAAAATCTTGGGAGGCAAAGGTAACTGCAATAGAAGAGTCTAAGGATCCTAATACCTTGTCTCTAGACAAGCTTATAGGCTCCCTACTTACCTATGAAACGAAATTGAAAGGAATTGAAAAGCCTTCAAAGAAAGTAGGGGTAGCATTTAAGTCTTCCACTGATGAGAACAGTAGAGATGATAGTGACGAGAGTGGAAATGAGGAAGAAAAGGAAATGACAATATTTGCCAAAATGTAGAAATGGATAAGAAAATTTTGAATAACTTACCAAAATCTTGGAAGGCAAAGGTAACTGCAATAGAAGAGTCTAAGGATCCTAATACCTTGTCTCTAGACAAGCTTATGGGCTCCCTACTTACCTATGAAATGAAATTGAAAGGAACTGAAAAGCCTTCAAAGAAAGTAGGGGTAGCATTTAAGTCTTCCACTGATGAGAACATTAGAGATGATAGTAACGAGAGTGGAAATGAGGAAGAAAAGGAAATGACAATATTTGCCAAAAGATTCAATAGATTTATGAGGATGAAGGCTAGAGAGAATGATAGGAGACCTCAAAGAAGAGAGGTAATGAGAGGACAGTCAAATAAGAAAGAAAAAGAATCCATTATGTGTAATATACCGGGTCATACTAAGTTAGAATGCTCCTTACTTAGGAAGGAAAATAATAGGAAGTAAAATTAAAAGATCATATATGTTATTGACTCAACAATTTAATTATACAAGTAAGTCAGTATGAGCTGCTTCAATTAGTAAATGTGAAATGAATTGGAATTTGGCATGAATTATGAAAAATTTAACAATATAATTAAAGGGTATATATTTGATGTATTAACAGTGTATATATAGCCTTTGTAATTTTTCAATTAATCACAGTGTCGTTTTATTTTGTTCATAGAGAGGTACAAAGGAGAGAGTGAATTCAAACCTTAGACCTAATCCCTTCTAAAAAGTTCATATTTTTTAAACCTTGTTAATTTGGTTGATTGACGGTAGATAGGGATAACATACTACTAGTATATCAAATATAAATTTATAACTAAATTAGTAGATTTGTACCATATTTTTATTGATTTGTACCATAGTAGATTTGTACCGTTAAATATAGTATTATTATCTAATACATCGTAAGTGGCGTTTTTTAACTCCACAAGTGGGGTTAAGATGATAACACATACCTTTTAATAAATATTAAAAAAAATATAAATAAAAGTGGAATATATGATACTATCTTAATTCCGCTTATAAAGTCTAAAAATTTCACTAGCACTATATTGGATAATAATCCTTAAGTATATATGAACTTATTTTCCAAGTGTGTTTATTAGACTCATGTTTATATAAGTGGTATATAGGCCATATGTAAATAGTTTGTTGAGTTAGTTAGCTTTTCTCGATATATGTATTGAGAATAAAAGAGTTAGTTAGTGTAACACCCGGTTACCTATATAATTCCTTATTTCATTTTAATGATATACTGTAGTGGTTAGGCTGTTTGCCGATGTCAATATCTTTCTTTTCGATAGCTTAATTCATTTTTCAATCATTGGCTTTGCATATAAATATAATAAACGTTCATATAAATGGAAATTATTAAACATATGACAAATATTGATTAAGTTAGTAAAATTCCATACATATAAGTTCAGGTCTCTAACATATAGACAGAACAAATTCTTATTTAATTTACATCCCTGCAGTTTCATAATTTAGAAAGTACTGTATTATGTAAGTCTGAAATATATAACAAATACAATATACCTTCACTGGATAAATAACTAGCCTCGAAGGAAATATTGTAAGGTCCAAAAATTGCGCTCCTCTTGTATGAGTGGAAAGTCACTGCAAATAGTCTAGGAGAGAAAGATGGGGGGTGAGTTTATACTCAGTAAGGAAACAATCATGAAAAAATGGTACTATGCCACTATATGCAATAAAACATTTATTTTAAATGTTTAAAATAATTAATTTTATCCATTGCATGTAATATTTTATTTAAAATAGTCTCAAATCATAACAGTTTTAAATTTAGTAAAACATTTGTTAAAACTATCCATTTAATATAAAATAAATCAATTCAATAATCAATCTGATTTAAAATACTCAGTGGAGACAATCAACATCCAAGAGTCACATGCCGATAATTAATATAGGAAATAACGTACTCGTGTACGGGCAAGGTATCCATCCTTAAGCTATTCTTATTAAATAATATGATAAACAATGTTCATTGTGCAATAAACCACAGTGCTCACTAGTCAGGTGCCTTACTGTGGGTGCTACGGACTTGACTAAGGTCTCGCAGCCGATACGATACAATAAATGCCTGATTCTCAGGGAGTAACAGTCTCAAAACAATTTTCATTTATAATCAATAAATAATTTCAATAAGCAATTATCTTCAGTCAATTCATATCATATAAATCAATAAAAATTATAACAAGCAGCCAATAAATTCATTAAACATTTTCAATGAAAATCCATCGCATTTCGATTATTCATGATGCATGTAAAATATTTAAATCAGTAAAATTTTGTAATTAGAACAATCAACATAATAATTAACTTAATTAAAATAATAAGTGAGTAAATTAGAAATTCAATTTATGCAATTTGATAAAATATATATAAATTTGAGCTATTGGTCAAAATTGAGTTTTGGGAATTTCGATAATTTTTTTATATGATTCTAGCCTAATCCCTTCATATATTTAACATTTTACACAAATCAATATCCCACATGCAAACATAGTACTTTCCTAACTACTTCCATAACTGCATCCTTACCTCAATAACAATGTGGGATAATGCTCCGAATTGCACCACTATGCCTCTTATTTCTCCAAATTATAAGCTGCAAAATAACATTTTAATATAATCAATATTCACTGCTTAAATTCATAAAATTCCTTTACTTGCCTAACTCTTATTTTGGATCATCATTACTTAGAAAAATATTATGAAATTCCTAGGATCTTCCATGGTGGCTGAATGTTTCATTAAATTTCCATTTCTATTTTAGCATCATTTTGCATCTTCACCACGCCAATATCATCATCGTGCTTGATAGCCGAATGGCCCCTTTTATGGATAAGCCTACTTAGCTTATAACCCCAATTATCCATATCATATTATATGTTATTATTGTACACTTTCCAGCCATCAAAGTCAGCCAAATTTTCTCCATTTTCCTGCACCTATTCACGCCATCTTCATGGCTACTCATTATGGCTGAATGGCCTTAGATAAGCTTAGGAAATTTTATTAATTCAAAATATTAATTTAATCATATTTAATATATTATCACCCTACCTAGTTAGTCAAGTCAACCCAAATTCTTCTCTTTTCTTTTTCCTAATGGTTGGCTATCCTAAACAGCCAAAATTCTCCTTCGGTTCACGTTTCCCTGCTATTCTGTTAGTTTTCTCTCTTCATAATTCATTCATGCCATTAGTCAATATTTGTACACTCTAAGATCACCAATGGTTTCAATTTATAGCTATGTTTATCACTTTTTTATGCTATCCTTTTTTTTAGTTTTTAGATTTAGGTCAAATATGGTCAAAAGTTGACTCTTAAAGGGGTTTGACCATTATAAGTAGTGAAATTACTAAATTAACCCTAATCAATAAATTTTCATTTCATTTGTATTGTTTTTAGTATTCTCGCTTAATTTAATTCATGGGCTGGATTCACGTGAAACTTCTTTACACAAGGGTTCTCTTATAATAGTCTGGGTGTCCAAAGTCAATTGGATTTGATCGGTATTTTCAAAAAATTATTTCGACATATGGACACGATTGTCATTTTTAAATTTGTTATACTAAAACTAAAGTACACTAAGGAAAAAGAATTTAGAAAGTGAGCTTCTTACCGATTATGCATCTCGAGCTCATGATTCACAATTTGCCATTTCGACGTCCATCCAAGATACCATTTATGCTGTGGAACCCACTTGGCAGGTTTATCGCCTACAAAATTCCTAAGAATTAATCTTTATAATTTGTCTTAATATATTAACTTAACGCATTAAAGAATTATAGGCAAAATTAGGAAATTTATGGATCTCACAGTTAGTCTATTATGTGAATGTATCGGTAGCTCATTTTCTTTTCAGTTCTTCTTTCATAATGATTAATCAGTATCTTTCATTCTTCAATCTTCTTGTTCATAATATGGTATTAGATTATTTCGTGCTTAACTAATTTCACACTATGTTCTTGTTTTTCTTGAATGGCTTGTGGTAGCAAAGACGATAATACCAATCGCGTAATTATTGGCACTTCTTATTCTTCTTTGAAAGATTCAAGCAGGCCATTTGATCTCCATAATGGATGATCATCCACTATGGAGATAATGATCAATCAGTATCTTTCATTCTTCAATCTTCTTGTTCATAATATAGTATTAGATCATTTCTTACTTAGCTAATTTCGCACTACGTTCTTGTTTTTCTTAAATGGCTTGTGGTAGCAAAGACAGTAATACCAATCGCATAATTATTGACACTTCTTATTCTTCTTAGAAAGATTCAAGCAATCCATTTGATCTCCATAGTGAAGATCATCCAGGACATGTTTCTTATCAATTGCTTGGATCAAACTATAATACTTGGAGCAAAGTTACGATAATGGCCTTAACAGCTAAAAACAAAATCTGCTTTGTTGATGGAACTACTCTTAAATCAAAGGATGCAATTCTTTTTATGAAGCATGGACACGTTGCAACAATATAGAAATTTCATGGATTCTTAATTTAGTTATTCATGAGATTGCTGATAGCTTGGTTTATTATTCAACTATCTATGAGATTTGAAATAATTGAAATGTTCGATCTAATTAACTGAATTAAATTGATTTGATTAATTGATTATAATCATTTAAATCGGTCTATTCATCATTTTAAATATTGAATGGATTAAATCGATTTTCGAAAATTTAAAGAAATACTTGAACTGAGCATCCATGTGGTATTAGACTCTAATATTAATGTCAAAGTAGAAAGCAGTGGAGCAAAAAAAAAAACCTGTAAAAAACAATGGGATGGAAAAGCGTTATCTTTTTGCCTTGAAACCTAAAAATAAAAGATGGGATAATACAAGAATCAAAATAATTAAACAACCAAGTTTTGGTTCAGTGGTTGTAATCCAAGGTTCAAACTCTCTTCGCCCCTTATACCTATCTATAAACCAAAAATAATAATTCATACAAAGAGAGTATCACACCTTGAATTTACATTCTTTATCAAAATCTCAACACAATAGGAAATTTTTACAGTAAGGTTAAATTTTTTGACTTTATTATAAGGTCAACATAAATACATATGATTAAGCATAAATTTAGTGTCATTAGGCTTAAAACATGTTAGAAGTATTGTAAACACATGAGAATAAACGTAAAATTAGAATCGATAGACATAAACACAAGATAATTTTAGTACAAGATCTATTTATATTTATTCTTATATGTTTATGATAGTTTTAACATAGTTACGTTTAACATCATTAAATTTACGTTTAATCATGTGTATTTACATTGACCTTACAATAATATCAAAAATTTTTATTTTACTATAAAATTTTCTCAACACTCCCTTTCCACTTGGTTTAATCAATTTTTTATTAAAAAAATCATTGGTTTAAAGCAAAATTGAGTATGACCACTTCAGGTCGGACTAGATTTAGGTCTATAAACAAATCAAACACAAATAACCAAACCGATGCCTTTGTTTGCTCATTTTTTTTTAATATTGTTCATGTTCGGTTTGTGTTTATTAAGAAATTTGGTTTTCATGTTCAAGCTCATTTGTTTGTTTCATAAGATTGTTTGTTAAACTTTCGTGAATAAGCTCATTCACCTAAAACAACCTCATTTGTGAATGTTAACCAAACATGTTCGTGAACATGTAAACGAACCATTAGACAAACATGTCCACGAACACATGTTTGTGAACACTATACAAACAATAGTACAACCATATTTGAAATCTACAACATCATCAAAATACAACCATCTTTGAAACAAATTACACAAACTTGTTAACCTCTTCATCTCAAACGAAAACATAGCCAACAAGTAAACATTGCATACTCCTCAAAATAGCAAAACAGAAATCAAACTCATCGTGGCCTAGAAAAAAATACCCAAAGAAACACTTGATTTCATTCAGGCTAAATTGCAAACAACTTGGATGCAACACTTACTCCACCCAAATAGACTGGCTTAGACTTTAGATCACCATACCAAATATAGAGTAACACCAATACAACATCAAAACTTATTAAAGAAAAGCCCCAACCAACAGAAACAAGTGCACCCATGAATACTTGACAGTTCAAGAAAGCAAACAACCAAAGTACAATATCTTTGAAACAGTAGTAACATAAACTTGTAATGGAGGACACACAAAATTAAAATGAACTACAATTTCAGTGCACACAACCGTTTGGAAAGAAGTTACTGCAGTAGATAGCGATGCCTATCAAGCCCTAGCTAGTGGAGAAAGTTGCCCAAGTTTGAGAAGAAGCTGCTACAATAGTGCCTATTTTCAAGCCCATGAGATGATGCCAGTGGAGAGAGTATCTTGAAAGGAAGCCGTTACAGCGATGCCTATCGATGGAGAGCCGCTTGAGAAGAAGCTACTATAGTGGTCCAGTGGAGAGCTGTTGCATCACTGGAGAGAGAAATGTTGGAAAGAAATGTTAGGGATTTTTAGGGTTTACACTTTTACAATGAATATGATAGGCTGGTAGCTGATAAAGTTAGAATGTTAGTAGTCAGTAGAGAAACGGTGAGTTTGATTTTATTTATTTATATATTTATTTTTTGGATTTATATATGATGCACTGACAATGTATAGTTTCTACATACTGTCAATGCATCAGAGATTGACACCTCATCAATGAGCCCTTATGAACAAATTAAAAAAATTTATTTATATTTGCTTTTAAGGGCTTGGCATATTTTTTAATTTGACAATTGATGAGGTGTCAACCTCTGATGCATTGACAGTATAAAAAAACTATATACTGATAGTGCATCATATACAAACCCTTATTTTTTACAATTTTTGATGTTTTTAAACTTTATTATTTTATATTATGAATTTTTTTAATAAATTATTTTCATATCCTTTTTAATTGAAGTTTAGTTAACTTATTATGAAAGTGTAAAAATATTATATTAACTTATTATATTTTTTTATAAATTTAATTTCAATAACCTTATATTTATTAAAAAAATCTCATTATCATATAATTTTTATAAATTTAATTTTATTAATTTTTTAAGCCAAAAAAGTTGTATTGTATATATATGTTTAGGAATAGGTACTAATCCTTTAGGTTAAAGTCTTAAAGATAAGTTATATATTATGTAATTTATATAATATAAGTAATTTTAGTATTTTAAATAAATAACAAATGAACAATAAATAAACAACAAATAAACATAAACGAGCTGGTTCACAAACATAAACGGACAAACTACACATCTGTTTATGTTCGGTTCGTTTAATAAACTAACACAAAAATGTTGTTCGTGTTTATTTATTAAGCTTAATAAATAACCATAAACGAACAAAACGTGAACGGGCTCACGAACTGTTCATCGAATGTTCTAATTGTTTACACCTTAACCAGATTTTTATACTACTTCTCCATGAGAATCTTCATACTTTTTTTTTGGTCACAGAGAATCTTCATACTTTAGTAAAAGTAGTAATCAACTTGATTACATCTTTGTTTTTCCTTTTTTATTAATACTTAATTTGTTTTCCTTAGCTTCCTAAAAGGTGTAGGATGATAAATGATAAGTATCTTGTAATAGTAAGAGATGTATCTGATTTGCTGCAAAGCCATATATTTATATTATTCATTGCTCTAATTATAAGGAAAATCGAATAGCTTCAGCCACGTTTATAATGGAATATGGTGAGGCAGATAGTCAAAATATTTGAAAATGTCGTTCCTTGTTCTTACCATAGCTTGAACTTTAACCCAAGGCAAAAGGTAATAGATCAATGTCAAAATTGTGATGCCATGGAATATTCATCACAGTGTCATGGGTGAATGGTGGCAGGAAATGAGGTGAAAATACTCAATCAAATCTTTAAATTCAAGGCCAAAAGGTAAAAAAATATGATTCGAAAAGGGTTTAGCTACCTAAAAGTCTCAAATGTTTTCAAGTGGATGACATGGATCAACTGTTCGAATTTGACATGGCATGGAAGACTGGTTCTTCGGTCTTGTTGTTTATTTAGTTGGAGGATTTTTATATATAAAGAAGAAATGGTTACTTTGGTGGTTGGTATGTCAATCTCAAAAAGTCAATTATACGTTGAGAAAGGTTAACTTTTCTTGTTTTCTTTCCTTCGGCAAAGAAATTTCTAAAATTCTCAAGAAAGAAAAAATTTGCAATGGCAATGGCAATGGCAATTTCTTTTTTCTTCCACTTCGTGTAAATGTTTACGCATCCTATTTTTAAGCCAGGCCCACAATTTGCTCCCATGGTTCCCATCATTTGCGCCGTCTCCATGTTTTCTTTCAAATGCTTATTTTCTTTTTGTTAAACGATTCTTTCTCAAAACCTATTTGCACTGTTCTTTCTTTGCGAATCAAAGCTGATCCTTGGACAGCTTTCTCATGTTAAACTCTCTTCTCTCTTCTTCTTGATTTCTAGCTCTTCATTTTTCTCTACTTCTATTGCAACGCCGCCACTTTTCTAGCACAGTCTTCGCCTTGGTTTGCCTGTTTTCTGTCTTTTCTCTGACAAAGCCATACAAATTTCCTCTGCTTTCTCTGCAGACAATAAAGATCATTCTGTCTCCAATTACTGAATTTTCATACAATATTTCATCCATAAATCTTGAGAAAAAGTTGCTTATCTTTTGTCCTTAATATTCCTCGAAACCCACCAAATTCTAGTCACTGCCCTTTTTGGACTTCTTATAGTTCTGTTCAAAGAATCATTTGTCAATGTTCAAGACTTAAAAAGTCTTCTTCGCCCACCGTAATTGAATCCCATTTTCATTGACCACTAACTGTTCTCATTCTTGACTTGCTCCAATCCTGCAAAATCCTCCCGATAAACACTTTTTGCTTGTATGTTTCATCTCTTGTCAGGAAAGCGAAAGGAACGTGAAACTGTTGTGATCATTAATTATGTGCTCGGAAACAAGTCCTCGGGTATCATTTTCGCGTGATCTAGGCCAAGCAGATGATCATTTGCCAGTCGACCGAGATGAGCCGCGAACGGATACAACGCTATTGGAGTCATGTTCTGATTTTGAGTTCGACATTTGCCGCAGCAGCTTCGAGCGAGAATCTTCGTCGGCAGACGAGTTGTTTGCGAATGGAATGATTCGTCCGGTCCGGCTTCAGGAGAAACAAGCGGTCCACAAATGTCTACTTCCAGCACTTGTTTCGCTTCCTCCACGCCCTAAATCATCGGCAGCTGAGGATTCAAAGAAAGAGAGCGCGAGACTGATCAAGCCTGGAAACTCCGATTTGGAGGAAAAGCCACAGTCCAAGTCTTTTTGGGGTTTCAAGAGAAGTAGCAGTCTCAACTTGGATATCAAAAAGAGCTTAATCTGCGCTTTGCCACTTCTTTCGCGAAGCAATTCAACTGGTTCAGTTCGAAATGCTAAGCGTTCATCGATGAAGAATAGTAACAAGCATAGTTCACAAAAGCTCTCATCCATTTCAATGACAAAGTCATCTTCATCACCTTGCTGTTCTAGTTGCGATGCTTATCAGTTTCCGCACAAGCCTTCCATGAACAAAAACCATGGGAATTCTTATGGCAATGGTGTTCGAATTAGTCCTGTCTTGAACGTGCCACCTGCTTACATTTCTAAAGGAACCGCAAACCTCTTCGGTTTAGGTTCTTTCTTACGCAATGGGAAAGATAAGAAGAGCAGGAAGTGAGTATTCGTTCAATAAATTCCAATCAAGATTTTAGGATTTTCAGATATTGAGATAAAATTCATCCTTTGCTTTGCTGTAAAACAACTTGGTAGATTGTGTGGGAGAATTAATTATTAAGCAGAAGGAAATTTAAGACTCAGAGAGATTTTTTTTTTTGGTTACATAGGAAAATAACCTCAGAGAGATTTTGGGATGTATGTTCATGCACATTTCGTAATTGTCACAAGCTTAGGAGACAGAAAATCAGGTACCCTTCTCTCATGGCTTGTCGGATTCTATTTATCTCTGTCTCTTTTGGTTATTTAGGAGAAGCTTTTGGCTTTCTATATACCATTATGTAGATAAAGAGGATTGGGTTGTTTATATATTGTGAAAGATTTTCTTTTGTTTTGTGTCACCATTGGGAGCTAAGGCGAATGCAAGTGGCTTTAAACAAAAACAAATCTATAATCGAATGCTGCCTTTATGGATTTCTTGTTTGTATTAGGTTCAGCTTCAGCTACACTTCAAATCTAATTATGGACCATTATTGTTGGGTGCTCTCACCCTGGCCCTCTTATTCTTCCCTGCTTCGTTTGCCGGTAAATTCCAGTGTAAGCATTTGTTTGGCAAAGTGTAAGATTTCGTGTCAGGCCAGGAACAAAGGCCTTTATCCTGTGCCCATCATTCCATCATTTGCATACGGTGGTGATTTCCTTCCTAGAGGCAAAACTTTTTTTTTTTTTACAAGTATCTTTTTTCGTTTTATGGTTTAAAATTAATATTGTTCGGATCGAAAGTCATAAATGATAAAATCTTCCTAACAGTGGTGATTCTAAAATTCGAACTATATCCAAATGTCTGAGGAAGAAATTCACTTCCACTTCTTTCAACCACTTGTTAATGGCAAAACACTCTCTTCCGTCAAGTAGAATCACATCATTATTTATCTTACCAAAACTCTACTTCTATGTACAAAAGCTGAAAGTACGTATATATCCTAAAACTTAATTGCAAAAAATAAAAATAGGAATTGTTATCAAATTTTTTTTTGTTATAATTGATCACCTATTTGAATCTATCTTTTTAAGGATATCTTAAATGAGATTTAACATTCTTAAAAGCATATATCATAGTCTGCATTTAATAGTTTACGTTCAAGAGTTCAATTATGTATGGAGAAAGATTAACACTCTTGCAATGCTAGCACAAAAGATAATGCTAATTAATCATATTTTATCTTAACAACTTTAATTTATTTTCTTATCTTTTTTTTTTTCATTATTTAATTTATTTCAATGTCAAAAATTTCATTAAGTCTCTTCCAACAATCCAAGAATATGTTTCAACGATAGATCTCTAGAAGAAAATTAATTTCAACGAAGATATTTAAAACTCTAAAATCCAATTTTTTTTGTTTGGTAAAAAGTTTTAAGAACTTAAAAATTTAAGAAGAATTTTAACAGAAAATTTGTGATGCTCAAATTTTTTTTTGAAAGTCATCTAAGATGTGGTTATTAAAGTTCATCTAAAACTACCCTTACTTTATTACACATAACCCCTATTAAATACAAAATAAAAAAAAGAATAATTTAGTGTGATATAACATATATTTTATCTTTTTCATATTATCAATGATATTTATAGGTTTTTACAAATCTAATAATACCCATATATTATATATTATATTTATCTTATATTTAAGCCCATTGTTTTTATTTTATAATTATTTTTTTATTTCATCAAATTCTAATAGTCTAAATTTTCTTTCTAAAAAATATTTATCTAAACAATGCAATTACAAATGTTAGTATGTCAACTTGATAAATTTTGAAATATTTTCATTTTGAAATTTTTGAAATTTCAAAATTCTTTATTTAAACGCACTGTTATTGAATTTTTAAAATTCTTTTACCTCAAGAGTATTCAAAAAAACAACTTACTTTTCCAAAAAAAAAAACTCTAATGTTGGATTTACTAAATATTTTATCACAAAAGATTTAAATCTAATTCTTATTTATTTATTTATTTATTCAATTTATAAAAGATTTACAAGAAAATTTTAATTTACATTTTTAATCTTCAAATATTTTTAACTTAAGGGGCCGTTCGGTTCGGGGAATTTAAGATTACCGGAAATATTAAATTACCGGAATATTATTTTACTTAACGAATTACTGGGAATATTAGATTCATGTGTTTGGTTGTATTGGTGGGAATATAAGATTTCTGTGTTTGGTTAAAGGAAAGTAAGAGGGTAAAATTATTTATTTTACTATAATAACCTCCATATTATTAGTTGATGTAGAGTGAATAACACTTGAAATAAATTATATTTAAATTAATTAATTACTTATTTATTTATTTATTTTGCCCCTTTTTTATAAGGTTTTTGTTATGTAAATTATTTTGATATAACAAACTATTACTATATTAAATTGATTTTGATTAATCAAAAATCATAGGGTCTATCTTATTATTGGTCCATTTGATTTTAAATTCATTTTTCTCTTCATCAAAATAAGAAAAAAAACATGGTTGTAATATTAGATAGGTTTAGGGGTAAAATGAAAACAAAATATAATTATTGGAGGGTAAAATTGGCAAAAAAGTTAAATTTCCCTCGAAAAAATAAAATACCTCAAGGAAAGGGGGGAATTTTTTTTCCCAAATTTGACACTGTTTGGCACTGTTTTGACACTGTTGGTAAAAAAAATTACCCCTCGGAATCCGATTCCTCCAACCAAACGTGGGAATCATTTGACGGAAAAAAAATTGCCCCAGGTAAAAAAAAATTGCCCCAACCAAACAACACCTAAAATGAATTTTTATTTTACAAAGAGTTTTTAGTTTATTTTCTAACCTATATATATTTTTTTAGATTTTTATTATTTTTTGAAAAATAATAGAAACTTTTCATTCAACTCTAAATAAAGTTAGTATCAGCAATTACAGTGTTTTGAAACAGATCTAAGATATCGTCTAGCCAATACATTTCTTCATTACAGCTTAGGCTATATCTATCTAGTGCATGTGCAACTATATTTCCGTCTCTCAACATGTGTTGGACTGTGCACGAATGGAAGGTTATCATTTTTGGTTGGGCCTCTGCAACTAAATCTCTAATTGATCGGAGATCAAGTTCGGCTCCTTGATAACAGTTAAAGCATCTCTTTCCAAATCGACCTTTGTAATGCCAATATCTACCGCAAAGTCCAGTGCTCCCAGTGCAGCAGTAGCTTCACATATAATAAGATCTTTTATCCATGGCAAATGACAAGCATGGGCTCCTACAACTTCCCCTTTAAAGTCCTTGATCACCACTCTTAACTCCCGCTATTTTGTTGCCATTGTCTAATGCTCCATCAAAATTGACTTTATAGGAGTTTCCAGCTGGAGGATGCCATCTAGTGTTACTAATGTTTCTTCTCAATGGCATCACTTGGACTTTGTTGAATTCATTAAAATATTACTTCACCGAGGAGGCTATGATGCTAGGAGACTGTTTGTCCTCCTTATGTAGCACTTTGTTCAATTAGTTTATATTCCTCATAGTGAGAATGTAAGCTAATGGAGTTCATGCAACTGAGTTTCCCAATAGTTAATTGTAGCCAACTTGGCCTCATATCCTCGTTACCATTTTTCCATGCAAAGTTCAATTGCTCCCAAATTAGTACTGCTTAAGGGCATGTAAGAAAAGCATGATCAATTATTTCTTCTAGTTCTTCGCACCTTACACATAAGTCAGCAACCTATATCTGCTTTCGTGCCAAATTATGCATGACAGGTAAGATTCCATGGATGACATGCCAAAACAAGACCTTTCTTTTGTTAGGAGCCTTTGTTTCCCATGCCTTCATAACCTATTCGGCCTAGCTAACCTAGACGTGGACAATACACCATTCTGTTCTCTGCATAAGGCTTTATATCTGTTTCTGATACTATAGATATCATGCCTACTACGGTGCCAAATAAGGACATCAGAGCCTCCAGTGTGGCTTAGCGGTAATGCACAATTGCAATTCGCTTTTTCTTGTCCAAAGATTTCACGTATGATACTCCGTCGCCACTGTTTTGCTTGTGGAACAACAAGTGCACTTACTTTAGTTTTCTGATTCCATTCTTTTATTGAGGATTGAGCCAAGAAGTTAGGGTTACACGGAATCCATTTGTCTTTCCAGATTTAGATTGATTGCTCATTACCCACTCTCCACTTTAGGCCTAGCTGCAAAATACTTCTTGCCTCCCAAACACTCTTCCAAGTGACAAAAGGGCTATTCCCAAGTCCAGCTTCCAGTAATCAAACATGTGGAAAGTACTTCCCTTTCAACGCTTGCCATTTCAAGGATGAGTTATTTTTCAATAGCTTCCACCCTTAGCCAAAATTACTATTAAACATATGATGATTAGTTAGTTACTTTTCTGTTGTATAGCTGTATAGTTGATAAGGCAGTTAATAAATCAGTTACTAAAAACTAGTATAAAGACTTTCATGTACTGATGACAAATTCATTCAATATACAATCACTCAGCTTTCTGCTTCTTTCTTCCTTCTCTTTCTTTCTTAATATGGTATCAGAAGATTTTTTCGTTGCAACACTTTAATCCATTTTTGCCATGGCTAGAGGCAATCATGCTCCACCTCAAGTTGTTATAAGCAACTCAAATCCCATTGAAGATTCTAGCAGTCCTTTTTACCTTCATAATGGTGATCACCCTAGTTTGGTTCTTGTTACTCATCTTCTTACGGGTTCCAATTGGAATACTTGAAATCGTGTTATGATCATGGCTTTAACAGCCAAGAACAAGATTGGTTTTGTTGATGGCAGCATCCTTCGACCAGCTTCAGATGATTTACTCTTCAGTTCTTGGAACAGATGCAATAGCATGGTTATTTCCTGGATCTTGAATTCTGTAGCAAAAGATATTGCAGATAGCCTTCTATATTTCTCTACTGCTTCTGAGATATGGGTTGATCTTAAAAACCATTTTCGCCAAAGCAATGGCCCTCGAGTCTTTTAAATCAAGAAACACTTGGCTACTCTTCAACAAGGGTCACTTGACATCAATGGATACTACACTCGGTTGAAGATCTATTGGGATGAACTTAAAGATTTTCAACCCATTTCTGTTTGTCATTGTGGTGGGATGCAACCATGGATAGATTTTCAATAGCAAGAATATGTAATGCAATTTCTTATGGGACACAATGATTCATATTCTCAAACTTGTGCCCAAATTCTCATGATGGATCTGTTGCCCTCTATCTCCAAAGTTTTCTCCCTTGTTCTTCAAGAAGAGAAACAACGCAGCATAGCTCATGGTTCTTTCCCAACCCTTGACAATTTCTTGATACAATCTTCTTCATCAGAATTCTCTATTAATGCATCTGTGCAGACCACCAAGATTAAGAGAGATCGGCCATTTTGTACTCATTGCAAGGCTGCAGGTCATACTATTGATCGTTGCTATCAGTTACATGGTTATCCACCAAGGTACAAATCAAAAAGACAGTATTCCTAGCCTTCTTCCGAAGTGCAAGTTAATCAAACTTCTCTCTATGTACCAAAAGGTTCAGAATCTGTTTCTTCTACTGCAGAAACACTTACTACTACTCAATGCCAGCAACTTCTTGCACTTCTCAACTCTCAACTTCAACAATCTACTATTACATCTCAATGTCCAGACCAGACTGACAATGCTTCTATCTCCAATTTTACTGGTATAGTCTCTCCTACTCTTCTTCCTGCTATTTTCTCTTTTTCTTTTTCTCAATCATCTTGGGTCTTAGACACATCTGCAACCCACCATGTATGTTGTTTTCTATCACTGTTTACACAGTCCACACCAATGCAAAATTCTTCTGTCACACTTCCAAATGGCCAACTTGTTCCAATAGCCAGGATAGGTTCTGTTCAATTACTTGATGACTTAGTTCTTGATAATGTCTTATATGGTCCATCGTTTCATTTCAATCTTCTTTCCATTAGTGCTCTTGCTCAAAAACATAACTTTTTTGTTGATTTTGTTTCCAACTCTTGTGTAATTCAGGATCATTTACAGGGAACGATGATTGGGATGGGTAATCGATTTGGAAACTTGTATATTTTCAATTTATCAAAGCCAGTCTTAGCATCCACTTGGTCATCTGTTTGTAATACCACATTGTCTGCAAATGAACTTTGGCATTTTCATTTAGGCCATCCATCTTACACCAAGTTACAACAATTGCAAAGTGAATTACATATCAATAACATTTCTGAATTTCCTTCACATTGTTCCATATGTCATCTAGCAAAACAAAAACATCTTCCCTTTACCTCTACACATACTTTATCTTCTTCTGCCTTTGACTTGATTCATTGTGACATATGGGGACCTTTTGCTGTTGTAACAATTGAAGGCTATAGATATTTTCTTACCTTAGTTGATGATTGTACAAGATATACTTGGATATATTTTCTTAAAAATAAATCTAAAGTCACAAGCATTTTTCCAGAATTCTACACTTATGTTCCTACTCAATTTGGCAAACCAATCAAGTCTGTAAGATCTGATAATCCACCAGAGTTGGCTTTTACTGATTTTTTTAAAAACAAAGGAATCATTTCTTATCATTCATGTGTTGATAGAACTCAACAAAACTCAGTTGTTGAACGAAAACACCAACATATCCTCAATGTTGCTAGATCCTTGCTTTTTCAATCCCATATTCCATTAACATACTGGAATGAATGTATTTCAACCTCAGTCTATCTTATCAATAGGATACCTTCCCTTGTTACATCAAACATTACTCCTTTTGAACTGCTATGGAATAAGAAACCTTCTTATTCTCATTGAAGGCCTTTGGATGTTTGTGCTATGGTTTTACTTTAGAAAGGAATCGAAATAAATTCTCTCCTAGAGCAGTACCTGTTGTTTTCATTGGTTATCCTCCATGATATAAGGGCTATAAACTTCTTGATTTATCTACCAATGTCATATTCATTTCTAGAGATGTTAAGTTTCATGAAAGCATCTTTCCTTTCTCTTATCAACCTTTAAATGAGTCGCTTCTATTTTTTCTGATCGTGTCATCCCTTCTCATCCTCTTATAAATCCAGCCCTTTTAAATCCAACCTCCAAACACAATCCAAATCCCACAGAGTCCACTACTACTAGTCTTATTTCATCATCTTCTCGTCTTACTTGAACTGTCAAAACACCTTCATACTTGCAAAAAACCACTGTTGTAATACACTTTCTAAGCATTGTTCTACTTCCCATCCCCTTTCATAATGTTTTGTCATATGATAAGCTTTCTCCTCATAAATTTTTTGTTCATTCCATTTCTTCACATTTTGAGCCTACCACATACAAGCAAGCTACTGGTATACCACAGTGGAAGTGTGCAATGCAGGAGGAGTTACAGGCTCTTGAGCAAAATGGTACTTAGTCTGTTGTTTCTTTACCTCTTGGAAAACACTCAGTTGGATGTAGATGGGTGTATAAGGTGAAGTCTAAGGCTGATGGCTCATTAAAACGATATAAGGCTCGTTTGGTAGCAAAAGGATACACTCAACAAGAAGGCATTGACTATTTGGACACCTTCTCTCTAGTTGCAAAGCTGACTACTATTAAAGTTCTTCTTACCTTGGCTGCTGTCCATGGCTGGTCACTTACTCAATTAGATGTAAATAATGCATTTCTTCAACGTGACTTGATGGAAGAAGTGTACATGAGCCTACCACTTGGTTATCATCGTAAGGGGGGGCCTTTGCCAAGCAATCCTGTTTGCAAACTTCACAAATCATTATATAGTCTGAAGCAAGCTTCACGATAATGGTTTTCTAAGTTTTCTACTACCTTGTTGGAAATTGGTTTTCTCCAATCTTCTGCTGATAGCTCTCTCTTTACAAAATTTAGTGATGATTTCTTTCTTGCTTTCTTGGTCAATGTCGATGACATTGTGATAGCTTCAAATAATCAAAAGGCAGTGGATGATTTGAAACATTTCTTCAATAGCAGATTCAAGTTGAAAGACCTTGGGGAGTTAAAATATTTTTTGGGTTTAGAAGTTGCTCGATCCAACAAAGGTATTTACCTTTGTCAAAGACAATATGCATTGCAGCTACTTTCTGACACAGGGTACACTGGCTGCAAAACCAGAAAAACTCCAATGGACCCTAATATCAAACTTTCCCAGGATGAAGGTGATCTCCTTGATGATCCAACTCAATACAGGGCACTTATTAGTAGGCTGCTGTATCTTACTATCACCAGGCCAGATTTATCATTCTCTGTTAATAAGCTGAGTCAATTTCTTGCCAAACCAAGGCTTCCTCATCTCTATGCTGCATATCGAATTTTGGAGTATATAAAGACTACTGTAGGCCAAGGCCTACTACTTTCTTCTACCTCAAAACTCCAGCTCAAGGCATTTGTAGATTTTGACTGGGCTTTATGTCCAGATAGTAGGAAGTCAGTCACTGGTTTTTGCATATTCATTGGTGATTCTCTTGTCTCTTGGAAGTCAAAGAAGCAACATACCATCTCGAGGTCTTTAGCTGAGGCTGAGTATCGTTCAATGGCCACTGCCACATGTGAGATCCTCTGGCTCCTATCTTTACTTAAGGACTTACATGTGCAACATTCCAAACCAGCTTTTCTCTTTTGTGACAATATGGCAGCTCTCGATATCGCATCCAACCCTATTTTTCATGAGCATACAAAGCACATAAAAATCGATTGCCATTTCATTCGTGAGAAGATTTCCAATGGCCAGCTCAAACCACTTCATGTTGCTTCATAAAATCAGCTTGCAGATATTCTTACCAAGCCTCTTTTCCCTTCTCCGTTTAATTCTCTTCTTTCTAAGATGGGAGTTTACAACATATACTCTCCATCTTGAGGGGAGTATTAAACATATGATGATTAGTTAGTTGCTTTTCTGTTGTATAGCTGTATAGTTGATAAGGCAGTTAATAAATCAGTTACTAAAAACTAGTATAAAGACCTTCATGTACTGATGACAAATTCATTCAATATACAATCACTCAGCTTTCTGCTTCTTTCTTCCTTCTCTTTCTTTCTTAATAATTACTCTATTGAATGACCACATGTCTCAAAAACTAAGCCCCCTCCTTTCTTGGCCATGCACATTTTGTCGCAATTGAGCCAATGGATTCCCCATTTTTTTATTATTCTGTTGCCACTAGTAATTGCTCATTAGGCTATTAATTTAATCACACAGTTTTGAGGAGTATAAAGCAATTCATAGTATAAGTTGGAATAGATTGAATGATTGCATTCAAGAATACCTTCTTGCCTCATTGTGACAACGTTCTACAACTCTAGCCATTAATTCTAGAGCAAGTCTTGCCTTTCAAATCTCTAAACCCTCGTTTGCATAGTTTCCATAACACAGTGGGTAGGTAGAGATATTTTTTGGATTGTTGGAATCCTATACGCCAAACATAGTCTTAACAACCATCCTGCACCATTGCTTGTATTACTACTGAAGACTAGCTTTAACTATTCGAAATTAATTTTTTGGCCTAAGCCTTTCCTATAACATTGTAATATGTGTTTTATCCTCTTGCTTTTGGTCCTATTTGCTTTAGCAAATAACACAAGTTATCATCTGCAAAGAAAAAGTGTGTAACTCGAGGTCCAATGTGACTTGCTCTAACTCCATGCAATGTACCATCCTTTTGGTGTTTGTTGATCATAGCAAAAAGTCCTTAAGTGTAAATCAAGAATAGGTAATTCTTAATAAAGCCCTCTCTTTGGACAAAGAGAATTTGTGAGTGAGCTATTGACCACTATTGAATAACAAATTGTGGTTACATATTTCATCACAATTGTTATCTAAAGCCTAATTCAGTCATTATTGCCTCTAAAAAATGCCATTTCATCAAGTCATAGGCTTTACTCGTATCCAATTTAAAATAAAAATAAGTTGTCTTGCATACAATTTTCTTCTTTAGATAACGAAATACTTCATATGCCACTAAAATCTTATCAGATATTAATCTACAGACAAAAACACAATGATTTTCACTAATGAGCCTATAAAGTATACTTTTCAACCTATACTAACCAGGACTCTAGAGATGATTTCTTAAATGACATTACATCAACTAATGGGTAGGTATTGATTGCATAATTTTCCTAGATTCTTTGACTTTTGGGATTAGGACTATATATGTGTGGTTGATCACTGCTAAGTTTTGCATGTTTTCCATTTAAACAATCTAAACAAAATTTAACAAAATTATTCCTTATTACATACTAGTATTTCTGGTAAAAGAGTGCAAGCATGCCATCAATCTTGGTGTTTTAGTGGGTTACATTTATGTCAGAGCTAGTTGTACTTCCTCTGCCTTGAAAATCGCTAGTAGGTGTTTATTCATCTCATATGTAGCAAAAGGCTCCACTATCTCAAGAACACTCTCATATGAGTTACGTCATAACGTCTAGGTCTGTGAACTTAGCCGCTAGACATAAAACTCTAAAAGTTGCCACCAATTATACTACCTAACGTTTGATTGGTTACCTATTCATAACTATAGATAAAGTTTTGGTCTATGTTCAGAAACGCTAAGTTTGGGACTACGATTACGTGTGGGGAATGATTAACACCCTTACAATGCCCATCTTAAGATGGTACCAACCTAGCCTTGGATTATCCTAAGTTTGCCTCTAAATGTTATGTTAAATTTCAATATAATTAATTATTAGAAATATTCTTTGATTTTTCTCCATTACACTAGTAGAATTGCCAAGGATATTTCCTCACCTCAAGAATATTGAAGTAATCTTATTTGACTTACTTGAAGTGGGTTCGTCTTCAGATGATTTAAATATTTTTGAAAAGATCTTAATTCTTCATTACTACCCCATTTCTATCCTTTTATATTCCTATTTCATTTCAATCTCTTTTCTTGTATTTTATTTTATTGTTTATTTTATCATGAAAATTAATATTAATTATTTTTATTGAAATTATCCTAGAGACCTTCCATTATGCCGGTAAAGTCCAAAGGGATTTCTTACCTAGAAATTCTTAGGTGATACTTATGTAATCGCCCTAAAGCTTCTATCATTAAAACAACTTTTATCCATCTTTTTTCTATTTTTAATTACTTTTGATTTAAAAGTTTATTTATTATTATTTTTTACTATTTTATCTTTATTATATGAAAATAATTGTTGATTACTTTTTCAAAATTCCTCTTCTAAATATTCCATTATGCTAGTAAAATTTAAAAGTAAATCTATGTCACCTTTCAATTTCTTAGATTTCACAACAAATTTTCACATTTCAATCACTCGGTTGGCCCATGCTCAATGTTGCCAACTCAATGTTAAGCTAAAACATAATTAGCTAAATTAATATCTATTGTCCAGATTTGGTCCTAGTTCAGTCACTTAACATACTCAGTTACATATTCTTATTTCTTCCAATTCCACTTACCGTACTCAGAACCATTCACTACAAAATCAATGTATATAAACAACCTCAAGCATATCAATATATATATAAAAATCTACAACGCTCCTAAACATATTTCTTACATCTCTCATACTATAATCTGTAGTTGTTTCCATTCGGTTTATATCCCGTTCTTATACACTACAGTACTATACAATAAAGTCTGAATATACAAAATAATTGTAGTAAATATAACTTAAAGGTACGCTCTAACTGCCTTGAAGGATTTCCACAAAACCTCCTTCAAAGACCAAATTTACTACAAATACTTTGAAAGTAGGAAAAGAGGGGGTGAGCTTTATGCCTAGTAAGAAATATATATATATATAAAGATACAGATACCGTAAACTATATGCAGACATCTTAAAACAAGTTGCAATGTGCCAAAGTTTCAAACAATAATTCCAAAGAGAGATTCGAAGGAAGAAAACTGTATAGCTTGTTAGGGGTTAGGGATGAGTACAAAATGATGCTTTAAAGCACCTCACTTGTCCCTTTTCTTGACATTACAACTATAGAGCTGACTAAAAAAATATATCAAAGAAGAAATTCATGCATTTCAAATTAAAGTCAAGACAGTAAAACAGGTTAACATTGAAACATTCGTTTTAAAACCATACAATGCAAATATTTTAAATTAATCAGAAAACCATGTAGATTTCAGAGTTCAAATGACATACAACAATTAGTATCAAACCATTTCAAATTTCAGAATGCCCGTATCATAGGTTCAGAAATCATTCAAAGCCCAGATAGATCATAATCACTTCAAAATTTAGAGTTCAGATATCCAAGGTTTAGAATTCAAATAAATCAAAAGCAATGGAGACATGGCAACATCTCAATAGAAATCATGCAGTTCAGAACCCATAAAGGGAGAAATATAGACATATGGCCATAGTCATAAAAGAGTCCATAGTGTACACGGACCAAGTGACAACTGCGGATGCTATGATTGGGTTAGAGTCAATACAGCAATCAGAATCAAAGACACCCCATAGTACCACTGAGCAGGTGATACTGAGGTAGCTGCAGACTTGCTCAAGCTCTAACAGTTGTTCAAAATCAGAATCAGAGCTAGAAACACTGCAAGATTACCTGAAGGCCAACTTTGGGGAGCCGAAGTCTCAAAACAGTTCATATAACATTCCAAAATACTTACATAAATCAATTTCAATAAAACATATCTTTAGTGAGTCCATAAATAACAAATTAGATAACAATTTCATTTCAAGTACAAAAATTCAACAAATATTTTCGGAGCAATCACCAGTGTTCAAAATATTTTATTTATGTATAAACACGTGTCTAAAACATACAAGAAGCTTAAAACGTGAAAAAACAATTAAAAACCCAGTTGAAAACCAAGTTACAAAATCATATCAACTACCCAAAACAATAACTAATTCAGAACTTCATGTAAACTTCGACACAATGAAATCATAAGACATTTTTCAAGAACCAAAACCTATGACAATTCCCACTTCATGTATGCTTTTAGATTCAAAGTCTAATTTGTACTAAATTTACATTTTACGAAATTTCGGCAACATGACGATATAAATTTTTTAAAACCTCCTGCAAAGAACACAGTTTGTATTCCCAAAGCAGTTGATTTGAAATTCATTTTTCAGTATCTCTTACGTTCTTTATACATATTCCTTACCACTCAAATTGCATCATGCTGCTTGTAGCACTAGTGTCTCACACCTCACTCCCCAGCTGCAAAACATCATACACAGTTAATTCTTCACACTTTAGTTATAATTAGTTTATAACTCCTTGAAATTAACTACATTACCTACTATAGCTGCAAATCTAGTATACTTCATACTAGTGCTAACACTGCAACTATCGTCAAAACACTTCCATTTTCAATTTTGATTTCATCTACAGTCTTGTATTAATTTATACATTATTCTAAGACCCAAATTACATTGAATTAAGCATGGTTTCACCATGTCCTTCACTTGGCCGAATGGGGTTCTCTCTCTTACACAACCATTTTCTTCAATTTAAGCTTAAATCTATGTTCTACACTTGTTCTTCATTAATTTTACATCATTTTTACATTGAATCACATCATCTTCATGCATGGGGAAGGTTGGCTGAAACCTTAAGAGAGAGAATTACATGATTTTAATTTGATCCAAGCTCAAATTGTGAGAAGTGCAATTTTCCTAGGCCAAACATATACTCAACATGTAAATTCAAGTAAACATAATGAAATAATGTAATTTTGGGAATTTCAAATACAAGATCATGGTTCATATCATGGAAACAAAGTATTCGAGAGTAACGTGGTACATATACTTATATCGTATAGGCAAGGTACGCTAAATGGATATGAAAGGAGTTAAAAATTATAGGCATATATAGGGTTATGTACACGCAAGAACCAAACCAAATGCGTGCCACGTGCATGCGTACATAAACTAAACACGTACAATGTAAATGCATGCCACCTGTATGCATGCATGGATGTGTGCATATGTACGTACAAAGATAAATACTTATAATTAAATATAAAATATATATAGATATGATAAAAAAATAATATACATATATACATATAGATATAAATAAATTACATGTGAAAACATATGTAAGTATATGTTTGGAGATATATATATATATATATTTATACATATAAATATGCTTGAAAGAACAAATAATTTAAATACATATAGGTATGGATATATATAACTACAATTAAACAGGTAAGTATGAATATATGAGCACACAAATGAATTTAAATGTAAATATATCAATATAAAAAAATATAAGTGTATATATATATAGTTTAGGATATATATATACACATATTGGTATAAATATATATATATATATATATGCATTTATAATTATACACATAAACATAGGCAAAAGGATATATGTATATGTATATATATTTGTATAACAAATATAAAGAGAAAATGGAAATAAATGACTATATTATATATTTAAAGATTATAAGTAATATAAATATATATATTAAGGATGTGAATGGAGTTTGGTGGGAATTACCACCAAACTCACTTACACAGGTCTGCACGAGGCAGACCACTGCCTCTACCCTATTAGCCTAAGCTAACCTAAAGAAAGGAAATTTGAAAAGAAAGAAGATAGCCAAGGCGAGAGAGGCTGAGGCAAAGAGAAAAAAAGGAAAGAAATGGGCTGAAAGAGAGAGAAAACCGAGAAGGCTGTAAGGCAGGGGCTGAACATAGACGTTTATGGAGCTGTGCGCTGGTCTGGCGGCCTGAACCAGGGGCAGTTGCCTCTACTTCGGGTTGGCGTTTGGCATTGAGTATGGCAGCCTCTTTAGGTGATGAAGTGCTTAGAATTTTAAACAGTGATTAGGGTTATTCATGGTGGCTTTTGAGAGGTTGAAACAAAGCAGTAAATAGCGTCAACCAGGGACTATGGGAAGTTGAGTTGGTGGCTGTCAGAGCGGGCAGAACAGGGGCTATCTTGTGCGTGAAAAAAAAAACACCTAGAAAGGAGTAGGAGGAGGAAAGCAAGGCTCCCTCGGGTGTTCGAAGTAGGGCTCGAACATTGTTTTAAATTGCGGTCGCGGCCGCGTTTTCGGTCGCGTTGCGTTTATCGCGGTTGCGGACATAACGGCGGTAATTACGGTCATCGCGGTCATCGCGGTTGTGAATTTTTTTTAATTTCGCACAATTCTATATAAAGTGTAGTAATTGTAATTATAATCATGTAAAGTCTTATTTTATAGTTTTTAAAGTAATTTATGATACCTCAAGTCTATTATTTATGTGAAAAAAAGTTATTTATAATTTTTTGAATTATAATAAAACATTCATATTTAAAAAATTACTTATGATTTTTAAAAAATAACAAATATTGAAAATAGAGATAAATAATCATGTACTAATTATTTAGCATTAATTATTTTTTATCTAAATTATTAAGGAATTTTTTCATCTAAATTTTGTCAAATCTTTTTTTTACCTAAATTAATTATGTCAATATTTTTCTTTTTTTTCTTCCACATGAATTTCTACGAATATTAATAATTAACAAATAGAACTTGTTAAATTCAATTCAAGGAAACTAAAAAAAATACACTTTAAATCTTACCGATTACCACATAGTGGAATGACGAGGAGCATCAAATTCTCCCTCTTCACTTTCAGAACCATGGCGACTCGATCTTCGTGACCTTTGTCCAGAATTCGAACCATATCTTGTTCTTGATACATTTGGGGTGGTGGTGGATACATTTGGGGTGGTGGATACATTTGGGGTGGTGGTGGATACATTTGGGGTGGTGGATACATTTGGGGATAATAGGGCATGGGATAATTAGGATATGGCTTGTGGAGGTGGATAATAACCTTGTGGAGGTGGATAGTAACCATAAGGAGGTTGAAAATGTAAAGGTGGTCCCAGTGGATAATAGCCTTGACTACCAAACGATTCATTACTAGAAGTTGATCTTCGAAATGAAGAGCCTCCAGACATATCATGTTGGTGCTTCTTGGCTTTTCCCTTTGATCGAACTCTATCTCTACTTCTATCCCCACTAGATTCAACAGATGGATGTACTCCGTATTCTGACAAATCAAGGAATAATCCACCGGTAGCAGCAAGCCCAAGTTCTCCGCCAAGTGGACTAAAAGGCCTATTTTCATTTGCACCACCACTATAATCAGCACCACTACCATCACCACCAGGTCCATCACCACCAGTTGGACTTGAACCCTCATCATCATCACTCTGAGTTGGTGATCGGCTTGTACTTGAGTGAGGCAGATTTTGTTCTCCTGATTGATATGATTGTTCAACATTCATTTCATCATCAGAATTATCAAGAGGCAACCAATCAGAGTTTTGCCCATCTAACAAAGGATTTTCTTTCTCTTGTAGCCATTCTGAAAGTGGATCATCTTCTTCAAAGATATGGTCTAGGCTAATAGGATTGAAACTATCATTTATCTCATCAATACTCCTCCTTTTTTGATGTCTCATCCTTAGCCTCATATTGTAATAAGTGTACACCATCTTATGAAGTCTTTCATATTTCAACCTGTTTCTTTTGTTGGTGTGTATATAGCTAAATGTGCTCCAATTTCTTTCACAATTAGATGCAGAAGTTGTCTGACTAAGCACTTTAATTGCTATTCTTTGCAATTCAGGAACACATGTACCATATATCATCCACCATTCAGCTGCATAAAATAATTTAAAATAAATTTAATACCAATATATAAATAATATTAAAGAAATTAAAACTATTTAATTAATTATTTACCTGGATTCATTTGCTTCCAAGCTCTCTGTGCTTGTGGCGTACCGAATGTTTCTCTTTTATCTTGAAATACAAACAACTACATTGATAAAACATTACAATTATTAAATAAATGTAAAAAATTAATTATATTTCTAATACATAAAATAAAATTTTCAAGTATAAAATAGTAGTAAACACTAACCTGATTAGTCATCTGGATTTGATTATCCATAGAAGGTTCTAGTCTTTCTATCACTGCTTTTATACCTTCTCTTGTTTCTATTAACACATCCGACGAAGATTTCACACCATATTGAAATTGGGGATTCAGATAATAACCTAAACATAGTTCATAACAATAAAAAAAATAAGCAATAAAAAAATATATATAAGCAATTTAAGCATATAACATAAAATGTTATTTTAATTACAATCCACATTTTTAGTCTACTTACCAGCTGAATGCAAGTGAGAATGCATAAATGTCCATCTATTATCGATAATCCTTTCATATTCAGTGAAATATCGACATTCTTGTTCAATTGCCCGTTTAGCTCTATCCATTGCCTCATAAATAAAGCCCATTGTTGGTTTTTCATCACTGTCCGTAAGGCGCAATACTTTTACCAAAGGCTCATAAACTTTTATTATTTCACTTGCTTTTTTCCAAAAATCTTTTCCCAAAATAATTTTTTTTGCTTCATAAGCAGGTCCTGACTTTTGTTGCCCCCATTTAGATTCTTTAAATTCCTGCATATTTTAAATTAAGATTTAAACAAGATATCAAAAAAAAAACTAGACTTAAATAATTGTACTAATTATTAAATACTAACCTTTGAATTGAACATTTCTCGTAGACCTTGTTTATGCTTTGTTATTTCTTGTAATTGGATGAAATGGGTAGCAAATCGAGTGAGAGCAGGACGAAGTATTTGCCTTCCTTGAGTATATTTCTTCATCAAGTCAACTGTCCAAATATGATTGTATATGAAACAAGTGACTTTCTTCGCCTCGTCCAATACTTTTTCCACGCTTTGCTTCTTCCCAATATCTTCAAGGCATAAATCCAAGCAATGAGCTACACAGGCAGTCCAAAACAAATGTTTTCTTTTCAACATTAATTTTTTTCCAGCAGCCTTAAGTGCTGCTCATTGTCGGTGACTATTTGAACAATATATTGCTCTCCGATTTCTTCCACAACTTGATCTAATAATTTGTAGTAAAATTTAGTATCTCTAGTCTGAACACTAGAGACATCAACAAATTTCCAAAAAATGGTCCCTTTACTACAATAAACTAGAAAATTTATTATATGCATTTGATTCAAGCTATTGGTCCACCCATCACACATTAAGGTAGCACCTACTTCACTCCAGTGAACCTTTAATCCATCAACCCATTCTTTGACTTGTTGATACTCTGATTCCAAATATACATCAGAAACCTCATAAGGTGTTGGAAGCTTTACATTTGGCCCAATTTCTGCTGCTACAGAAACCAAATTGTGCAACCATGGAGAGTTTGCTAAATGAAAAGGAAGTCGATCGTGTATCAAAAATTTAGATACTGATTCACCCAGCTTCTTTCTTAATGTCTTCATAAAAGAATCACTTAACTTCGGTTGCTTTAAACTCTTGCTTCTAACCAATTCAGGTACTGCTCCCCTTAAAGAAATTTCAGAGTCACTTGGAGTAGATTTCCTTATTCTTGGATCAAAATAGTCAGCAACTGAGCCATGAGAGCTTCGTCCCTCTTCATAAGTATTATTAAAACCACTAGTTCTTTGCCTAAATTCTTGCCTCATATGCCACTCACGTTGTGATTGAACACTTTCTCGCATGGCTTGTCTCATAGCAGCATCTTCGTCTATGAATCCTTCATAATCATAATCTTCCTCTCCTCTTAATTGAGAAAAGAATTCATCTTTTCTCTTTTTGTTATCAATTTTTTTCTTTTTACTTTCTTGGAGGAGTTTCATCATACTTTCTCTAACAGTACCTTTTAATAATACAGTTAAGAAAAATAAAAAAAAATTAGTTGTACATGTTAATGTAATTTTATAATCTTTATTGAAAAATTAACATAATATTTATAACATACCAGTAACATTGGGGCATGGTGCAACATTGCCAGTCTTATGAGCAATATGCTCCTTGAAGCGTGTTATTCCTCCTCTTACAATTTTCCCACAAAGTTTACATGACACATTTCCTTTTGAATTTGGTACAGGTATTCCAAAATGCCAACCGATATCATCACTTGGCGCACCTTCTAGTCCCTTACTTGGAAAATCCTCACTTCGTGGTATGTGTGACATTTTCTGTTAAACAGATAAGTATAAACAAATGAGATAGAATTATCACATTTTTTTATACAAAAAAATTGAATCTGAATCATTAATTAACCACATTTTCAACCGTTTAAGAAGTAATAATAATTTAATTAATTACATTTACATTATCAATATTTTTCTTTAATTACAATAATGTTCGACTATATCAAAAAATTAATATTAATTTGCCACAATCAATTAACTTAAACAATCATATGTATATATGAACATCAAATTATCAATATTAACTTTTCTTAAGTTATAATAATATTTAATACAATATATTTAATTGCACTACAAATTTTACTTTAAAAATTAAATTAATAATTTAAATTCAACCTTATCTTTTTTTTTTAAATTCAAATTACTCATTTCATAAATTTTTTTATCATGATTCATCCATTCTTAAACTTTTAATTTAAAGCCCATCACTATTAATACATATGAAAACAAATTTTTTTTTTGGTTTGCTGATGATGATTGATGATGGCAACGACAGTAGCAAATGCTCAAAATAAATTCTAGCTAAAAAAAATGCTCAAAAGAAATTCTACATAAAAAAAATGCTCAAAATAAAGATAAAAAATAATATGCTAAATAAAATAAATAAAGACTAATTAAAATTAACTTCACAACCGGCTCTAATCTAACGGTTAGATTCTAACCCCTTCGGTCTCTTCACTCCTCTGTCCTCAGTCCTCACTTCACTACCCAACCGACACAACCGGCCCCGACTCTCCACGCACCCAAGTTCCTTCCGTCCCAACCCAACCCAACCCTCGATCCTCACTCCTCAGTCCTCTCAGTGGCTCAGTAACGAGCCGCCGGCAGCCTCCCTCAGCCTCCCGATCACTCCCTCAGCCCCTCACCTTAGCGGCTTAGCCTCCTTTTTTCCTTTCACCTCCCCTCACGCACGGCCTCACGTCAGCGGCTCAGCCAGCTGCCAGCCTCACGACGCCGGCCTCAGCCTCGACTCCGTCTCCGTCGGCTTCGTTTTGACTTTCACCGTGACTCCCTCGGTCCCTCCCTCCCCTTCTGTCACGGATCATGCCGCCAGTCGCCATGTCCGTCGGCCTCCAGCGGCGGTGCCCCCTTTCCTTTCAGCGCCAGATCTGACTCTTCTGAGCTTATCTGATCTCAGTCTCTCAAAGACTCAAACACCCACACCGCCCTTGCCATCACCCACTGTCCCACGCCATCACCCACTGTCCCAACTCCCACGCCTTCAGCCTTCTCATTCTCTGATCTGATCTAAATTTAAAAACAAAATGCTTAGTTGCTTACCTTTCAAAGATCTTGCTATGTTGTTGTCTGTGATGATCTCTGTTTGCTTGGGGGATTTTTCTTTATTGTTGATTTCTCTCTCTGTTTGCTTGTGACGTGAGTTGTGTTTGTAAACTGTTTTTTGTGACTTGCGAGTTGTGAATTGAGTTGTTGTGTTGTGTGTGACAGTTCGTGTGTGTTGTGAGAATGAGGTCTGTGTCTGTGAGTTTTGTGACTCTGTGATTGTGCTGTGAGCCTGTGGCCTATGAATTATGATTACCGATGATGAACTTGTGTTACTTGTGAATTGTTTTTTTGATTGAATCTGAATATTTTTTAGGTTGATAATTGATGTTTGAAAGCTTGAGCATTGTACTTGGGGTTGGGGAATCTGATTCTTGCTGTCGCCGGCCCTACTCTGCTTCTGAAATTCTTTTCTTTTTCTCTTTTTTTGTCTTGTTTCTGAAAGGTAACGGTGATAGCGGCAATAACGGACCGCTATCACCGCTAACCTACGTTATGGCGTTATAAAACGCCCGTTATCAGGCGCTATGGGTGTGAGCCATCCTCACACCCGATATACCTGCAATAGCGGTGGCGGCCACCGCCGCTACCGCTAGATAGCGGCCGCTATTTGACATAGCGGCCGCTATTTGAAACACTGGGCTCGAATAAGGCTGGACGGCGAAGTTTAAAGCATTTTCAAGCAACTTTGCTTTGGCGTAACAGGCGAGGGACAGAGAGGCGCCAACAGTTGCTGTATGGAGGCTGAAATGTGGCGTTTAAGGGCTGAAGTAGGTAGTTCTTTGGCTGGGTTTTAAGCACGATTCAAGGGTCCATCGTGGTGGTTATTTAGTGCCAAGGAAAACGGAACTATATCAAGGAGTTGGAGGCTGAAATGGTGCCCTTAGAGCTGAATTTGAAGGCTGGAAGGTGGCTGGCTTAGGAGAAGAAACTGAAGCTTAGAATGGTGTCATTTTAGACTGCTGAAAGGGTGAATTTTGTATTGATTTGGAAGTTAACCTTCGGCTACCAAAAATAAACACTGAACAAAGTGCTAAATAGAGTGAGACGAGGAAGAAGACAAGCCAAAAAGATAAATAGGAGCTGGAAGTGGTGTTCGATGGCTGTTGGGAAAGGATTTAAGGCTGACTTGTGGCAATTGTAGGGAGGTTGTATAGTGGCTGTTCAAGGAGGTTGTAGGCTGCTGTGACGAGGGAAAAGCAGGGCTAAGAAAAAGCTAAAAAAAAATGAACTGATCAGTAGGTGTATTGAAGCCAGAATAGGGGCTGAAATTGAAGAGGGTTGTGGTGCTGTTGAGTGGCGTTGTACAAGGCAATTTGAGTGTGTGTATGGTGGCTGTGCTTGATGCTAATCAAGGCATCAGAAAAGGCTTATTCAAAGGCTGAAAGTAGGCAGCTAGGCGGGGGGTTAAGGCTAAAATTGTGGTGCTATAAAATGGGTGGCTATGGTGGTTATGTAAGGGTGTTTAAGGCTGCCGAAAACAGTGAGTAATGAGGGGTTGTAAAAGCTGAAAATAAAGGAGAATATATATATATATATGAAGGAAGAAAAGGAAGAAATGAGAGGAGACAAGTAGAAAACTTGTTAATTCATTTTATTAAAAAAAAAATTGGTAAGACAATAAGTGAGCTTAGAAATGTATTCATGAAGCTTTTATGAATATATTTAATTAATTCTTAAATTAGTTACAATGTTGGGATTGTAGGAAAGCTATAAACGGAGACCTTGTGGGCTATTAAACAACAACCGCTAATCTAGCTTATCTCGGGGCAGTCGCATAGTTTTCGATCTAAGGAAGTCAGTAAGCAAATACTACTTTGTTTTATAAATGCTTAGAATCTGTATTAGACTGACGCTAAGACCTCTCGAATATATTTGAATATATAGCTCATTGTTAATTCCAAGCTGATGAAGCTCAACACGTGAACACCAAGTTCGATAGAGGTAAGACATTTATATAATTCAAATTTAGAATTATATTGTATAGATATAGTTAGATTGTGTGATAATGATGATGATTAGAGATTGAGACTTAGTGATATATAAGAAATAATATGACATGATGATAAATTGAAGAAATGATTGAATAATTTATGGTGAATGAGTTCAATTATATTTGAATGATTGTAGTGTTATTGTTAAAGTTGTAAAGTAATATTTGGTTATACATGAAAACACTAAGTGGAACCACATTGGTGGTGAGGGTTTTACTATTGATACTAAAAGTAAAGGTGATTGATTTAATTAGAAATGTTGTGAAATGGTATTGAATATTGTAGAACGACAAGGGATATTGAATTGACTTATTAGGTATAATTTGGATTGAAATCAAAAGGATGGAAATGAGGAATTGGGATTATAGTTAGTGCCATACCAAGTGATATTCCATCAATATATTTCATAAGCATGATAGTAAATTGTTTTAACTCAGGTTTTAAATTACATCGCTTTAAGCATGTTTTGTTTATAACTTGAGATTTTGAAAGGTTTTACTCATGCGATACTTATATGAATGCTTTATATGTTTGAATTATTTTGAAAAGACTAAATATATAGTGTAAGTGTATGTATTTTTATATATGTAAATGATCTTTGAGCTTAAAGAAATGTGTTACATTCTTTACACTATTTTCATAAGAAAAGTTAAATGTTTAAATGTTTCATGAGACTATAGGCACCCTAAGAGAGTTAAATTCAATAAAGCATAGTGAAAACCGCCTAATTGAAGATTATCATTAGGCAGAGATGCTTGTCCAACAATAGTCGTGGACAGTGCTCAGTCACACCTGATCAGTGTGGCTGAAAGACATGAGGTCTATGGCCATAGATAGCGCCCTAGTTGGTTTCCAGGGGACGATGATATGATCTTCACGGCTAGCTACAGTGATTTAAGGCTTTATTGATAGAGCATTGGGATTTAGCCTAGTCTCAAACTGATATGATTTGTAGTCTAAAGTACGATTTTATTTGATATGAACTCTGGACTTGACACGATTTTTACAGTACATGAGATATGTTTTAAGATGGTACATGTTTTAGACATGCTATAAAAGAGGAACATGAGATATGTTTTGAAACTGTACATGTTTTAAACATGTTTTAAAAGTACATGTGACATGGTTACGAGTTGTACATGCTTTTATCTTGTCTTAAAAGTGAATATGAAATGATTTGAGATTATACATGTTTTGAACATGCTTTAAAAGTATATATAATATGATTTTGAGGCTGTATATGCTTTATATATAACTATATGCAAAATGTAATATGATTTGAAAAGATAGTCGTATTGCACAATAAAGCTTGCATGAGTTTGCATATTGGATTATGATATAACAATATGATTCTACATGAAAGATGTCATGACCTTATACTGTACATGAATATAAAATTTATATGAAGAGTGCCATGACTGTATACTACCTGTGATCATGCCTTTACACATGAAAAGTGAGATGATTAATAGAGTGCATTAGCATAAATTGTAAATGATAAATGACTTGATTGATATTGTGTTTGATCATGGTTTTCATGTGATATGTGATGCCATGAGATTAATATAAGCATGGTTTAGTACCATACAATGTTGGAATTATATAAGATGCACTATGCATGATATTCCATGGTACAAGGACAAAAGGGTTGAAAAGTAATTGAATTGATACAATCAGAGGTTTATGTGATAGACAGGTGCCAAGACAGGAATAATAAGGTATTTTTGATGAGTGTCGTCAGTCACCAAAAATAAAACTTCCTAACTCTACTATGTAGATAGCGGAGCAAGGGTCGAACCCATAGAAACTGAATTATTTAAGTTAATTATTAAATAAAAAATCTAATCTTAAGGTTTAGGGAAAGAAGAAAAAATTCTTGTAAGCTATGTCTAAAATAGAAAAAACAAGAATTATTAAATATAAAAAAAAACAATTAGCAACAAGCTTCAGTTACGAGGCAATCAATCATTTTTGGATTTTGATGTTGATCATTGATTACAAAATATTACTGTCAATTAAACAGTCAACCGTAGCATAACAACAAGCTCTGTTACACCATCTTTCCTTATTGAGTCGTTAGTTAAAACAAGCTCTTTAACTAATCTCTAACTGCTTAACCTACCTAGAACAAGCTCTCTAGATATAAGTTGTAGCAGCATTAACAACAAGAAAGATATGGGTTAACATTTAGATAACAAACACATAAGCTCGGTTTATTTAATCTAAACCTTAATTCTCCTTCATCCCTAGTGATTAACTCCACAAGTAATTACGAACTTATGTTTTTAATTTGACAGTAGATTATTTAATTTAACTAAATAGTGTACACCCTATCTAATCAAACAAACAATCATTATAATGTGCTCAGAGAATCGTGGATACTTAATCAACAATTATATAATAGGTTCAAGAATCTCACAACATGCTTTTCCCAAGAATAATCAATTTACCTCATAACTGAATAAGAAACCTACTACCTAGTCATATTCAAGATCATAAAATTCAAGTTTAATATTATAAAGAAGACAATTATCATGCAATAAACAATTAAACTATCTATCTTTAATAATATCAAACAAGAAATCTATAATCAAGATTATGATCTAATAAGATTCTAACAAAACAAGAAATCACAAAGTCTAAAAAAAATTCAAGAAAGAAATCGTTTAAAAATAATAATAATAATACTAAGAAATCAACAATTAATTAAAAATAAAGAAAAATAAAATTTTTATTAAAAACCCTAAAGAAAATCCTACAAGACTAAAAGAGGGAAGAGGAATGTGAGGGATGTGAGGGATTCTGTTTATGAGAGCCTTGTGCTCTTTATATAGGCCTAAGGAAGAGTTTAAAAGACTTTCCTAAGCAATGTGGGATTCAAATAAAAGTTTACTTGGGAAACAAGTAATTTAACTAATCAAACTATTACCTTTATCACATCATCTTTGTACAATTATTTTCTAAGTAAAATTCCTAAGGCCTATTTTTATTAATTAATTACAGATCTAAGACATAATAAAATTAAGTAATTATTTTGTCTCAGCAAAATCTTGTCTTCAACTTGCTTTGTTGGAATTTCTTCTTAATCTCGTTATTTTTGCCCAGAATTTCGTACTGATTTTGTCTAGATGTTTGACCCACCAAACGAACTCCGATTTTTGCGATCTTATACATTCTGGAAACCTTGGGAAGTGCTCTACAACTTCCATGAAGGCACATCTTGAGATCAGGTCGTTAAATTGGTCAAATTCATCAATCTTTTAAACTAGACAGAAAATCTGCACTTTGCTCCTTTTAGCTCCTTTTAATTCCAACTTTGATATTTAATACCTAAAACATAAAATAAACATTAGTAAGCTCTTTTAGGCATAAAACATCAATATAGAGAATATATTAGCACATATAAAATTCACAAAATATCATCCTATCAATTTTCAAGTATCTTTACGTCGACACCTTAAAACTCTCTGCTCACTTTTAGACTTTAGGGCATGATCTGAGATGTTTTGATAAACAATTACAAATGGAATATAATATGAAAACCTTTATTTAAAGGTCTCATTCATTTGCATTAGAACAGTATAAGCCTAATTCTGCACTTATATAAATGACTTACTGAGCCCTCACTCATTAAACGAGAACTATTTTTCAGATTGATTCAAGGGACATGTTGGACAGTTCTGGAGATTTAATAATGTGTCGACTTCCAAAGTCCCCACTATTGAATATTTGGTATTGTAATACTTCTCTTGCATATGCATTTATTTTCAGGCAATTTCTATATAATACTATATGATGGGATGTAAACTAAGATAATGAGTAATTGATGTAATATTCTGATATTATATGATGTGTATGTGGTGATTAGTTGTGGATACTAGGATTATTGGGATGATACGTGTTCGGTGAATGTGTTGTTGTGATAACCGCAAATTTCAATTCACAGTAAATATAAATCAATGTAGTGATTTGGAATAAATAGACTATTAGAGAACTTTTAAAAAAAATTTTTTTAAGGGAACTATAAAGAAATAGATTAAATAGAAATGTCATCAGGAATTTAATGAATAAATTTTATGTGTACATAACAAGTATATATATGAAAATATATAATATGGAAAATAAATCGAATTAATGTATAAAACGTATTATACATTAACTAAATAAAAAAGTGAGTATATTTGATACATATTTATTTATCGAGTATAAATATATTTATAAAAAATATATTTACAATATGTATGCATTATATATTAATATATTTTAATATGCATTGGTTATTTAGACAGTATAATTTTTTAAAAAAGAATATATATATATTTATAATGCAAGTTATAAATATATATTATTAATATAAATAGATTTATCATATAAATATATATTTATGTGTATTGTTAAAAATATATATATAAAAAATTGAATTGAGACAAGCTTCCTCGGGAAGCTTGTCCCGATTTCAAAGTCTGCTCAGCAGACTTACCAGCAGACTTGATAAGTCTGCTGAGCAGACCACATTGTCTGCTTTAGCATACTGACGTCTGCTGAAGCAGACATAAAGAAAACAAAGATAATAATAAATATATGTTTAAAAAAATAGAGTAAAGTTTATATTAAAAAAAAAGAAAAGAAAAGATAGTTGCTTTAGTAGAACACGTCTGCTGAAGGAAAAGCATTCGTTTTGCTTCGGCAGCGTTTTGCTTCATTTGTTGAAGTAGCAAGTAAAAAGAAAAACAAAAAGAAAGAACTTAAAAAAAAATGGGGCAAGCTTCTCGTGCATCTGCAATTAACAAAAAACAAAGTGAAATACACAGCTTCAGCAGACACGATCTGCTGAAGCACGTTAAAAAAAAAAAGAAAGAGAGGAGAGGGGAACCAGAAAAGAGGAGAGCGCCGGTGAAGGAAAGGAAAGGAGAAGGGAGCCGGCCAAGAGAGAGCAAAACCGGCAGGGGAGAGAGAAAAAGAAACGAGAAGAGAAGGAAGCCATTGACGCCGGTTCTATCGTCGTTGTCCGACCACCTTGCTGCCGCCCTACCATCGTCGAAAAAGGTAAGGGATGGTGGTTTTGGCTCCGATTTAGCAAAAAATATATATATAAATAGATAAATAAAATAATAATAGAAATATTTATAAATATATGGAGATGAATATATAAACTATATAAAAAATGAAAATGAAATGAATAATGAGTAGAGGATTAAATATTTATCTAACCAAATTGTTATTTAAAAAAAAAATGTAAGATGTCCTAAATGTATATATGTGTCTAAAATTGTAGAACACATAAAGCAGCGCTTAGAAGTTGAAAGATAGAGGCGTAAGGATTGATGAGTTCAGTTGTGGATCAGAAGGCTAGAAACCGATAGGCTAGCCACTGTCGGGCTGGAAACCAGTGGGGGAAGAATTGTCACCAAGTTTGATATCGGTAAGATACTTTTATAAAGCATTAGTAGCATCATATTGTATGTGGGATTTATGATTTTTATATGATGCATTGATGAAATGATTTTTATGGAATTGTGATATTTTTATATATGATGCATTGATTTAATTGATATTAAAAATGCTAAGAGGACCCACAACTGATGGTGTGGGTCTTAGTAGAGACGTAGGAATTGTGAGAATCAACGGCTGTGATATAAATTGTCTTTCCCTTGCAGGAGGTTAGGGAAAATTAAGCCGTTATGTTGCCGAAATTTTTAGGAAAATATTTGAGGAAAAAGATTAAGTTTCTCACATAAATGGAATCTTGGAAATAATTATTGAAAATAGATATTGAAAGGATTTTATGGTATTACCGAAAGAGTTTGATATTGAAATCGATGAGAAGATAGATCGTTGAAAATGATAATGTGATGAATTATATGGTTTAGACCTTATAGAATTGATAAATCAAGTAAATTTGAATATCACAAATGGTATCAAGTTGAGATTGAGGTGAAATCATTTATTAGACGGGTCACTGATAAAAGTGACGATGATTAAAGGATACAATTTAAAAGAAAAAAAAATTGAAGTTGTGATTTAGACGGTCGAATGATTGAAGTGCGGAATTATCAATCGAGTGATGATTATAGAATTGATAGATTCAAATAAATGGACCATCTTAGTGGTATGAACTAAGATTTTTGCAATAATATAGATAGTCGCAAGACGATTCAAATGATTGAAACACTGTTGATAGTGGAAATTGGCAAATCTTTTTAAGTGGTAAATTGCCAATCAAAGAATTGAATTGAGGATGTTTTATAGATAATTCTAGCATGATATTACATTCTACAGGTCATATGAAAAGTGAATTGAGGATTGTGATATGATTTTATGATAGTGAATGAAACTGAACTGCAAGTCGAAAATTCTGAATATGTACCAATAGGTCGAACTATAAATGGATTTGATAAGCGATTATTAATCTTGTGGTTCTATGATCCTTAATGTCGACGCTGGAATAGATATCGAATGAGGACATTAGTATTTCATAATTTCAGTATCATGATGGCTATATGGAAACATGATAATTAGATGCTCATAGATACTAAGAGGATTCACACTGATGATGTGGTTCTAGTATCGATAATAAAATGTACAAATGATTATTATAGTTGATAATTATCGAAAAAGGATATTGAATACCGAATGGTTTGAATACCAAGTGATCTGGTTATTAAATAATTAGAGTATTGAACAATCTGAATACCGAATGAAATGAATCTTGAATGATTTGAATACTGATTTACTAATGTGTCAGAAGGATAGTTTGAAATCGAATGATTGATGATGATTAAGTTAAATGAATTGTTTCACCGTATTAGATGAAGGTATTACTTATATGGACATTTGAAACTATTATCAAAATTACATACGGAAATGATTTCATAGCATCGCTTTTAAGCATAATTTGCTATAGTTTTAGATGTTATAATAGCATTTATATAAATGTTATAAAGTATAGATTAGCTTTAAAAAGAAAGTATATGGTATATACGTATTTTTATATACGAAACCTCTTAAAGAACTTCACCATATGCTTTACATGATTTTAAAAAGAAAAGCTAAAGATTTAAATGTTTTATGAGACTGTAGGCATCCTAAAAGAATTAAATTCAATAAAGCATAGTAGAAACCGCCTAATTGGAGCTTTGCTCATTAGGCAGATATGCTTGTCCGACAACAATTGTGGACAGGTCTCAGTCACGCCTGATCAGTGGGGCTGAGAGAAATGAGGTCTATGGCCATAGATAGCGCCCTAGTTGGTTTCCAGGGGACGATGACATGATTTTTACTGCTAGCTACAGTGATTTAAGTCTTTATTGATAGAGATGATAGGGATCTAGCCTAGTCTCTAACTGATATGATATGAAGTCTAGAGTATGATTTTATTGATATGAACTCTAGACTTGACATGATTTATACTGTACATGAAACAAGTTTGAAATGAAATATGTTTTGAAACAGTACATGTTTTAAACATGTTTTAAAAGTCCATGAGATATGATTTCGACACTTATATGATTTATATGTGATTTTGTGTCGAACATGGCATGATATGCGGTCTAGATTATAGTTTGATTTGATATGAACTCTAAACCTGATATGATTTACAGTATATGTTTTAAAAGTACATGATAAATGATTTCGACACTTATATGATTTATATACGATTTTGTGTCGAATTTAAAATGATATGCGGTCTAGAGTATAGATTGATTTGATATGAACCCTAGACCTGATATGACTTATAGTATATGAAAAATGTTTTAAAACCGCACATGTTTTAGACATGCTCTGAAAACGAATACATGAATTGAAATTGAACATGTTTCTATCATGCCTTAAAGGCAAATTTGAAATGAATTGAAAATTCATATGTTGAGCATGTTCTAAAGTATATATGATATGATTTGAAATGATAGCGGTTTATACAGTATAATTTCATACATTGCTTATTAAACCCAGACATGATAATATGCCTAGTACATGAGAATTCCATGAGGAATGTCATGACTCGACGTTAATGAAGTTTCATCTATACGATGACATGACATGATATGATATGATATGATATGATATGATATGATATGATATGATATATGAACATAAGATTGATATGAAGAGAATTTTGATCTTACTCCATCGTGGTCATAAATTCCCAGATGATAAGTGATATGAATTGATGTAATACGTTAATATGATTGTTAAATGTAAAGTGAATTCGATAGGATATTTCAATTAAACATGAAGAATATATGAGGAGTGTCATGACTCGGGTCAACTAAATTTTTTCTTTCTTACAATTTTGTCGACTAAATTTCAATATCCTTCAAGTGCAAATTACAGCCTTCGAGTCGTGACACAAATACATGCTTAAATACCTTGAACACATAGTGTAGAATCATTAAAACATAAAAAATTCAAGCTTTCTCTCTCTGACCTCCTTGGCCGAAACTTGTAGAGATCCAAGCACTATAAAAATGGGCACTTCAAGGCTTGATTTTTGTACTATGTTGTAGAGCTCTGAGAGCTGGACAGGTTTGGTGAAGACAATTTTTGGATTCAATGAGTTTTCATTAGTGTTTTAATGGCTTTATCTCTTTTTACAAGCTCTCAACAATGGAGGAAAGAGAAGATGAAGGTGGTGGCTGGCCTTTGATGAAGAAAATACTAGAAATTTCATTAAAAATAAATATCTTGATGTGAAAAGACAAAATGCCCTCATACAATTTTAAAAAATTCCAACTACGTCCCTTTCTTTCTAATTTCAGTTCAAATATTCAGTTTAACTTCCAAATATTTCAGTCACTCATAAAATACATCCATTCAACTCATTCTAATCATTGGATAAGCTTTTGTTGGGGTTTGGTGGTAAAAGGGTGAAATTACCAAAATACCCCTAACGATGCAATCACATAGTTTTTGGCTTTCACGTGTGATTCGGTCTTCAAGTTGACATAGCATGAGACTCCTTCACACGTAGATTTATCTATGACTGCCAGTTAGTCTTAACTCAAATCAGATTGACCGTTATTTATGAAAATTTTTCGGGTCTATAGACATAATCATCATTTTGAATTTGTTGCACGTTTTTTGAAACATGCACAAATGAAGAATTTTGAGAGGCAGATTACTCCCACCTTAGTATTTCACTCGAAATATCATGACTTTGGAGTTTCACCCCAATCCGGATTTTGAAGGTATCATGGGGTCCACATGACAATTTCCTTTTATATCTCCAGTTATTTAAATTTCTTGGTAATTTATCATTTGTCTGTTCATTTCCATAACCTTTAACTTATGAAATTTATTGAGAAAATATGGTCCTCACAATCTACTTTGAAATTCCTTAGGTGCTACATATTAGCAATCTCCCTAAGAATTTCGTAATGGGGTAATCACTACTATTTTTTTTTATTTTATTTATTGTGTAATTATTAAACAATTTTGATTAAGTTTGACATCCCAATTCTACTATCAACCAAATAAACAAATGTCATAAACAATCATGGAGATCTATAAAAAAAACAAACAAATGTATACATATATATATATATATATATCATATTAATTTCTTAATTTTCTAGGCAAGTTTTCATACATAAATTATCCTTTATTTTATTATTATTATTATTATTATTAAACATGCAAAATCATCAAAATAACTAAATCCTAACAACATAACTATCAATAAATTTAATTAATTAATTTATCATGATTAATTAATTATTAAACAACACTAATCAAGATTATAACAAATTAAAAATCAAAATAGAAATCAAGAGAAAAAAGGAAAAAAAGGGTTTACTGCAATTGTGTCGGGTTTAAAGTAGGTTATCATGCGAGCCATTTCAGGTTAACACGTGAATCTTTTTTTTTCTTTTTTTTTTTGGTGTAAGTATAAGTATCATCATCTGTTTTGCGGCATAAGATTAATCTTGTTTGAATCGAAAATGGTAAACAATAAAGCCCTTCCAACAATAAAGACTCCAAGACTCGACTAATTATATATGAATGTTCAGAGTTTAGATTATATAATATTTTTTCATATTGTAACTCAACTGTGTTAGCTTTAAATTGACAAATATTTTGAAATGATAAAAACTTAAGTATTGCTAAATGTCTTACTCTATATTGTAAATTTGCTTAAGAGGAACACAATGATAGAAAATCAATTAACAAGGTTTTGGACTAAGTTTTCCAATTGAGAAAGTCAAGAAATACTCTTATAAAATTCAAAGAATGTTTTGAAATGAATTTAAATCACAAAAACACATTGTAGACACCAATTTTTGTCCGGAACTAAGTGGTACGGAATTGCGAATCTCGAACCACTTGACGGGTATTTCAAAATTGAAAATGGATTAAGCCCATGTGTGAATAATTGATTTTATTTTGTTTTATTTATTTATTTTTTTATTTTTTTTATTTTATTTTATTTTATATTTATTTTTATTTATTTTATTTATTTATTTATTATTTTCTATTTTTTATTTATTATTTATTATTTATTTTTTTTTTCTCTTTTTCTTTTTCTCATTTTTTTCGTTTTCTTTATTTTATTTTATTTTATTTTATTTTTATTATATTATTATTTATTTTTATTTTATTTTATTTTTTATTTTTATTGTTTATTTTTTTTATTTTTTATTATTATTATTATTATTATTATTATTATTATTATTATTATTATTATTATTATTATTATTATTATTATTATTATTATTTTTCTAGTTTATCTTATTTACTTTTTATTTTATTTTTTTTATTCTTTATTATTATTATTATTATTATTATTATTTACTTTTTATTTTATTTTATTTTATTTTATGTGTTTTTGTTACTTATTTGTTATTTTATTTTTCCTATTTTATTTTATTTTCACTTTTTGTTTTTTTTTTTATATTTATTTTGACAAATATAAAAATTAAAAAAAAAGGTAAAAAAAGAGAAAAGAAAAAAAAAGGGATATCCGAAACCCTAATCCAAACCCCTAACCCCAAAACAGAACCAAAACCGTAATCCAAACCCCTAACCCCAAAACAGAACCTTAACCCTAAACACAAACCCCTAACCCTAAACCAGAACCCCTTAACCCTAACCCTGACCGAAACCCCCAAAACCCAAACAGACCCCAATTAGACAAACCCAAACCGAAACCCTAGACAAAGTCGAAACCCCCAACCAAACCAGGACTTGAAGCCAAACCCTAAATCAACCTAGCCGTCAGAAACACAAAAGGAAAGATCTTGGCCTTCGAAATCTGCAAGGAAATCAAAGAAAAATTAATCAAAACATTAAAAGCAAAATCATAATCTGATCTCCAGATTTCCAAAAATACTCAGATCTAAAATTTTATAAAAGGGAACGATAGCCACAAATTAAGAGGACATCAACAACAGCCAAAAAAAAAAAAAACCAACGGCAACCACAGAGAAAGCAACCACGGCAACCACAAAAAATAAAAGAAACAGAGGCAAGATTTGAGGGTTTTCGGGTGGAAGCAGTAGAGGTTTTGGTTTTAGGAATTCAGATCTGAGATTTTTGGGGAGAGATTTCGTAACTGGAACCTTTAGATCTGGTTTTGGGAAGAAGAGTTGAAGGTTTCTGGGTAGGGGAAGGAGTAGATCTGGTGGTTTCACGGCGGAGGAAGGCCGGAATCTGGGAAAGTTGAAGTTTCCGGCGATCGGTTGAAGTTTCCGGTCACCGGAAATCGTCTGAGTTCAGAGGATTTCATAATTTTTTTTCTTTGAAAGCCAAAATCGTCCGAAAAAAAAGGGAAAGAAGGCTTAAATAGGCAGACCGAAACGACGCCGTTTTGTGTAGCCCTGACCCGCGCTCAGACCCGTCAGGACCCGCGTGCCGACCCGCGTATTGACCCGACCCGACCGCGAGGTACCCTTTTCTATTTTCGGATGATTTTCCTTTTTTTCGTTTTCTTTTTATTTATTTGTTTTATTTATTTACTTATTTATTTTATTTATTTATTGATTTTTCTTATTTTCTTTTGATTTTTTTTTTGTGTATATTCTGTAATTGATACAGTAATTTAATTAACAAAACTATACAATAATATGATTTAAGCAAATAATTTGATAAGTTAGTAGATTTAATTTTGATACATGAATAGTATGATTTAACAATTATTGACAAGATTTAATTAATGTAGCTTGTGTATATAAATTGATGTATATTTTTTTTATATATTTTATATTTTTATTATTATTTTATTGGCTTGATTGTTTAGTTTAATTTAATTAGTATGATTTAATTTAATTAGCATGATTCAATATAATTGGCATGATTTCCTTGATTTTGCAAATGAAATTTACATGATATGTTTAATTTAGTGCATGGTTAGAATATTGTCAAATTTGTTTATGTAGCTTAGAATTGTAGTGCTTTAGTAAATGATGATAAGAAATAAGTTAAGAAAAAAAAATAATAGGATAAAAAATAGTAATCAAATTAAAAAATTGGATTTTACTGAATGAATGTGAATTATACCGATGATGAAATTTCGAGGAAAGTTAATTGGGACTCTTTGAAATTTCTAGGTGAGAGGATTCTCCCTTAAATTGAGCCAAATTGATGGGATATTTTTGGGAGAATTTTCAATAAGATATGATTCATATTTATTTTAAATCGATATAAAACAAATAGAAGGGATAAAAATTAATCAATAAAGACTGAAATTAAATGAACACAGCCAAGGATAATAAATAAATAAAATGGGATAGTAAATAAGAAATAAGAATTAGGTTGAGAATTAGAATGGATGTGAATTATACCGATGATGACATTTTGAGAAAGTCAACTGAGACATCTTAAAATGTCTAGGTGAGATGATTCTTTCTTAAGTTGAGCCAAATCGATGGAATACTTTTGAAAGAATTTTCAATAAATTATAATACACGTTTATTCTTAGTAAATTAAATATGAATAAAATATAAATGAATATAGATAAACGAATGTGAGAACATAAATTAGATGAAAAATTAATAGGAAAATAATTAGTAATTAATAAGATTAGATAATAATGAAATAAATGTGAATTATACTGAGGATGAAATTCCAAGAAAGTCAATCGAGACTCCTTGAAAATTTCTAGGTGAAAAAGTCTTTCTTAAGTTGAGCCAAATTGATGGAATACTTTTGAAAGAAATTTTTTTAATTAATTCATATTTATTTATAATAAAAATAAAAGTAAGATAAGATAGATGGATTAGATATAGATAAATAAAAATGGGGAAATGAAGACAAGTAAACAAATAAAGATAAATAAATAAATAAGATAAGACGAAATATCTAAATAATAAATAGAATAATAAGATAAATAAAAAAAGGAGTAAATATGAGTTATGCCGATGATGAAATTTCAAGAAAGTCAATTGAGACTCCTTGGAAATTTCTAGGTGAGGAGGTTCCTTTTGGGTTGAGCCAAATTGATGGGATGCTTAAAAGTGAATTTTCAATAAAACATAATTCATGTTTATTTCTTAAAAATAAGGTAAATAAGAATATAAAAATATAAAAATAAATTAAAAAATCTAAGAAATTTATAAAATGAATATGGAGTCGAAATTAGAGCCAAAGTTAGAAAGAATAAGATTTTTATAAATTATTTAATTTATCCGACGATGGAATTCAAGAAAGTCAATTGAGACTCCTTGAATATCTTGAGGTGAGGGGAATTTCTAAGGTTGGAGCCAAATTGATGGAAAAATCTTAGAAATTTTCCCAATATATAAGTATATCGAAATTAATATGAACTCAAAGCAAATTGTAAAGATAACCTAAAACTAGTTGGTACCATTTTAGGGTGGGCGTTGTAGGGGTGCTAATCCTTCCCTACGCGTAACCGTACTCCCGAACCCTAGTGTCTTTGAATGTAGATCAAGCCTTATCCTTAGTTTGAATAGGTGACCAATCACACCTAGGTTAGAATGGTTGGTGGCGACTCCCATAGTTTTGTGTCTAGCTATTAGGTTTTCCCCAAAACTTAATACGTTATGACAGTTTGGCGACTCCACTGGGGACTTTAGAGGGTCAAGCCAACAATTGGTTTTAGGTTATCTTAGATTCATTTTAAGAGTGTTAAATTTTATAAAAGAAAAGTTACATGTTCCTTCCACACACACTTCACGCGCATTTGCATACATCAGCCCTCTTCCCGGGCTTTACCCTTTCTTAGGAGGGAGTAGAGTACTTACGCTCTCGTGAGGTAATACCTCCGCAATGGCTAGCGAAATACTCCCACTCAAATTGAACCTTTCCGTTTGTAGCCTATGATGGGTGAGGATTGGGTGCCTTACTAGTCCATGTGGACGATAGTAAGGAACAATTTGGGAACCTTTAGAACATTGGACCATCCAAGCCCCACATGTAGAAGCTTAAGGGAACCGCCCTAGGATAGAACTATGCCTACCTATAGTATGGAAACCTTATAGGACACATGAAGGAGCAATGTTTAACAGAATTTGAAGTATGTGCATATATCTTTAATCATGTCTTGTTTTGACTCATCATGCATTCTTGTAGGAAAACCTGTCTCATAGCAATTGATTGACAAAGTTGGTTCTCTACACCCATGGGAAATCGTCTACAAGATAAGCCTATGTTGGAGGAACTCGCTGATATGGTTAAAGCGGTATCTGAGGAAGCTCAACGCAAGGATGGTGATTGCTTGCCCAGAGATCACGTGTGTAGCCTTCCAGAAAAAGTTCGTCTTGATCTCAAGCAAAATGATCTCGCTGAATTGATTGATATCTGGGAAAAGTGGGATAAAACGAAACAGATTACCTTTCAAGAGAAATATGGAGATTTAGCGTTGCTTCTTACTGTACCTGTGGACGATAATTTGATCAGGGCTATGGTGTATTTTTGGGATCCTTCGTATAGGTGCTTTGTGTTTAACGAGGTGGACATGGTGCCCACTATCGAGGAGTACACGGTCTTACTTCGTATTAAGGAGTCAGAGAAAAGCAAGGTTTACAAGAAGAATAAGAGGAGCCATCGCAAGTGTTTAGCACAAATGATAGGTATTGATGTACAAGAGGTTGACCAACACATCAAGAAAAAAGGGGAAGGTACCTATTTGGGATGGAATTTTCTTCGGAGTTGTTTTGGCAAACAATTGACAGACAAGCAAAGTATGAGCTTAATGGCATTAGCTATTTATGGGATGGTGGTTTTTCCTTAATCATTGCAGTATGTGGAGATTGTTCTTGTAGACCTCGTTGAACAACATGAGCATGAGGTGAATGCTGCTCCGGTTATCTTAGCTGAAACATTTAGATCTTTGAGCTACTGTCGTAGGAATGGTGGAGGGCGTTTCATCGGGTGCATGCAGTTATTATATATGTGGATGAGGAGTCATTTTAAATGTGAATGTAGTAAATTCAAAGATGCTTTCCTTGGTAGCAGTCTTCCTATTAAGGAATTTGTGAAAGTGAGTGGCCCAAGTTCAAGACGAAAAGGAATGGGTTTCGACTTTGCGCAAAACCACGACCCAAGATGTAGTTTGGTTAGCACCATGGATGCCACGAAGGTCAATGGTGTATAAATGTGGAGAGCAACCATGGGTCCCTTTGTTGGGTGTGTGGGGAACTATTACTTATTCTCCCATCATGGTACGAAGACAGCTAGGATATGACCAGTTCATCCCCATGACATTTGGACTCGACCAAAGGGAATACTCCTATATTGAAAAAGGGGCACTAAGGAAGATAGAAGATGATGTCAAGGCTTGGAAGACAGCTTGCAAAATACAAAAGGGAAGATTTATAGATAAAATTTCCCCTGAATATTCTGTCTGGCATGCTAGGCGAGTCAAAGATATTTTACTTCCCCTGAAGTGATGAAGCCCATGAAGAGCCTATACCCCGAGACCCCATGATAGATCTGGAGATTGCCAAGAGGAAATTAGAGGAAGAAAAGAAAGCCCTAGAGAGGGAAATTAAGAAGCTCAAATGTGAAACGGAGGAAAAGCTGGGGAGAAGGGAGCAAGCGTATACAAGGGTCCATAAAGAGAAGTATAAGTTGATAGATGAAATCAGATACTTGAAGGAGCAACTCTCAAGGTCTGAAAGTAAACGTTTGCGAGAAGAGAATGAACAATTAAGACTGAGATACAAAAGAAGAGGACCAAATGTGAAGAACTTGAAGGCAAGGTCATAAGCGAACAGATGAGTTCGCAAGATGCCCTTAATCGATAGAATACTTGCAGATCTTGCAAAAGGTTGTTAATGAGTTGAACGAGCTAAAGGAGAAGTATGCTACTTTAAGGAGAGCTCGCGATTCACATCTTTTGGTTTCCATGATTGAACAAATTAATGTCATGGCACATAGAGCAAGAGACATGAAGACAGAATAATGGATTTGAAGCTCGGAGTCAGCCCACTTACTGAGCATGGGAGAATCTGCGACTACTGTTGGACGAGATCCAAGGTCACTACAGTTTGTTGAGGAGGCTTAGGTGGACACCTTAGATTTTCTTTATGGATGTAGTGGATCTTTAATTTTGTTCAACAATTGTTATGAGACTAGCTTTATAAGCATTGGTTTTTTATAAGTTTTTGTTATAAGACAATCCTTTATTATGCAATAAATTTCTTACAAAGATTTTCCTACTTTTGCTTTTTCCTTCATGAGCATTTAATAAAAATAATTCTCTTTAATTGTGACAACAAGGTACAAAAATAGCCCTTCCAAATCATCCATACCAAACTCGTGCACGAACTAGAGCAATGGAGAGCGAACAATTAGCACGGATTGATAGGATGGAGAAAGTGCAACAAGAGATTGTCAAGGCTCAAGAGGAAACTCGAGAGCAAATGACCAAGATGATGGAATTGATGATGAGTATGGCTAAGGGGAAGGGAGTTGTCAAGACCTAGCAACAAAAGAAGAATGTTCTAGTGATGATCCACCATACCCTCAAGGGTTCACCCATCAGGCCCAAATGTCTCCAAAGGTTTATGCTCACGCAACACCTTCAATGGGAGGACAAGGCCATGCTATAGGCCAAAATCAACCTGGTATAGGGTCTAGTCCTGTCGACCCTATTTTCGTCCCAAACTTGGACGATCCTCTTGAACAAGAGAAGTGAAGAGAGAAGCAGTTGACAATCTAGCTGTAGGGATACAACAGAAATGTGACATGTTAGAGGAAAGGTTGAAAGCCATCGAAGGAAACGACTCCTTTGGGAATGTTGATGCAGAAGAGTTGAGCCTAGTTCCCGATTTGGTGTTGCCCGCAAAGTTCAAGGTTCCGGACTTCAAGAAATATGATGGAACTAAATGCCCGACAACCCATGTTACGATGTTCTGCAGAAAGATGGCAGGATATGCTCGTAATGAAAAGTTGCTCATTCACTGTTTTCAAGATAGCCTTACAGGATCTGCTGCAAGGTGGTATGTTCAGTTGGACAGGAGTCGTATACATTCGTGGAAAGACCTTGCTAGGGCATTTCTAGCCCAATATCGTCACGTAAGTGATATGGCTCCTGATCGCTTTCTCTCCAAAGCATGGAGAAGAAAACAAACGAGAATTTTAGAGAATACGCTCAGAGGTGGAGAGATGCAGCTGCTGAAGTTCAGCCTCCATTGACAGAAAAGGAGTTAACGATGTTATTTTTAAACACTCTCAAAGCTCCTTATTATGAGAGGATGATAGGAAATGTCAGTAAGAACTTTTCTGACATGGTGCTTTCAGGAGAGGCAATAGAAAATGCTATTAAAAATGGCAAGATTGAGGGTGTAGAGGCCAGGAAAGGAGGGTTTCCTAAGAAAAAGGAAGGAGATGTCCAGGCTATCTCTGCAGGAGGTTTTATTCACCAACGCCCATCCAACCAATACCAATCTTATCCTCATGCTATCAATTATGTTTCACCCTATCCATATCAACTAAACCCACCAACAAATACTCAGCCCATTTTTCGCTCGCCAAGCATGAGACCAACCCAACCTTTACTCAACCTACAAACCTAATGAACAACCTGGAAGGCCACGCTTCAATCAAGAAAGACCCCCTATCACCCCAATCCCCATAACCTATGCGGAGTTATATCCTAAACTGGTGCAAAACCGTCTTATTGCCCCCGTATACCTTGAACCCCTAAAACCCCCGTATCCCAAATGGTATGATCCAAACGCAAAGTGTGCTTACCACAATGACAATGTGGGTCACTCTATAGAAAATTGCTTGGGATTGAAATATAAAGTGCAGGGCTTGATGAAGCGGGCAGTTGAGTTTTGAGGAGCCGAAAGCAGAACAAGTTGTGAATGGGAATCCTTTGCCAGACCATGGTGGAGCAGCAGTGAACATGTTAAGCAATGAAAAGAAGGATTACATTAAAAGAGCTGTTGCAGAAATAAAGACTCCGTTAAGTCAGGTCTTTGATGTATTAGTGAAGGCAGACATGTTGCAACCAGAAACTGTGATTTTGGAGACCTATATAGATTCGTATGATCCCAATCTGGTTTGTCCATACCACAATGGTGCAGTAGGTCATTCAATTCAGTCCTGTGAAGCTTTTCGTTACAGATTGCAAGAGTTGATGGACTCATATCAAATTGAATTTTGGGAAGGAAGAGGAAAAGGGAATGAGATTAGTGTGATTGATAACGACCTAAAGTCAAAGCCTCTGAAAATCCGCCTTGAGGAAAAATCAAGCCAAGCTAGTGGGATCACAATCAAAGCTCCTATTCCGTTTCCATACAAAGACAACAAGGCGGTACCTTGGAGATATGGCTATGATATAGTAATAATGGAGAAGAGAGCATATGTCCCCTAAAAGCCTCGAAACACGAATATCACTGGAGTTGGGGGAATGACACGAAGTGGGCGTTGCTATAGTCCTGAAATGTTAGCTAAAGCTAGAAAAGAGAAGGCAGGAATTGTGGAAGGGGATAGGGTTAACCCGATAGAGGTTCAAGAGACAAGATGTCAAGAGTCTATTACGAAAGAAGATGCCGATGAGTTTTTGAGCTTGATTAAGCATAGTGAATACAATATTGTCGAGCAGTTGAACAAAACACCAGCAAAGGTTTCACTCTTATCACTTCTCCTGAATTCTGAGTCTCACAGGAATGCTTTATTAAAGGTGTTGAATCAATCATACGTACCTCCTGATATATCCATGGACAAAATGGACAATTTAGTCGGTAATTTGGCGGCTTCAAATTATATATCTTTCAGTGATGATGAGATTCCTGCGGAAGGGAGAGGAAGCACCAGGGCTCTTCACATCACAGTCAGGTGTAAGAGCCACACAATTGGCAGGGTTCTAATTGATAATGGATCGGCTCTCAATGTGATGCCTATGTGCACTTTGCTAAGGTTACCAGTGGATTCATCGTATATGCGGAAAAGCAACATGATTGTCAAGGCATTTGATGGAGTCCGTCGAGAAGTGTCGGGCGATATAGAGATACCTGTGGAGATTGGTCCATGTATTTTCAATATACAATTCCAAGTCATGGATATTACGCCTTCATATACTCTTTTGCTAGGAAGGCCTTGGATACACACGACAGGAGCTGTCCCTTCCACTCTCCATCAAAAGGTGAAGTTTTTCGTGGGGAATCAACAAATCTCAGTTTCGGGAGAGGAAGACATCTTCGTCACTCAATCTCCAAGCACTCCGTATGTTGAGACAACAGAGAATGCATGGGAATGTTCATATCGAGCTTTTGAGTTTGTTAATGCAACCTACATAGGAGAAGGTTCGAAATTATATGCTCCTCACCTGTCAGCAGCTACAGAGATGGTGGTGAAGCAAACCATGGGCAAAGGTTGGTATCCAGGAGTCGGATTGGGAAGAAACCACCAAGGGATTAGAAAGGCCATCACAATTTTGGAAAGCAAAGACAGGTTCGGGTTAGGATACAAACCAACTTGGAAAGATAAAGCAAAGAAGATGGAAGAAAAGAAAGAGAGGCGAATAGCACATTTGAAAGGGGACGAATTTGAAACTGAGAAATTGGTCATTCCTTACCTTTATGATACCTTTTATTTTGGTGGATATCAAACTAGTGACGAAAGGGGGAAACTGGCGATGCAGCTTGAGGGGGATTTTTCTGATTTGTCCATTCACATGGTAGATAAGAAGATATCAGAGGAGAATGTAGCTGGACGGTTTGTGCATATGACCCCTGCAGGAGCTGAGTTGAAGAATTGGACGATTTTGGAGTTCCCAGAGATTTCCTTTGAAAAGTAATAATGCAATTGTCTTTTTCTTTTATATTTTGAATAAAGCAAGTTGGATTTTTTTAGTGCTTCAGCCCAAAAGCACCCAAATAAATTTTTATGTATGGGCCAACTTTGTTACTTTCCATTTCAATAAATGATTAGCATTATGCATTCCTATGTTCCCAATCATTTCTTTCTTTTTCTTTAGCATGCCAACACTGAAAATACCTATAATTTCCCATTTCATCTACTTTCAGGTATCAAAACAATAAACAAGATGATAATAATGTCAATAATTCAGAATTTGATTTTGAAAACCCTGCTCAATTTGGTGAATCTGATGATGAAGATGTCTTTACGGACTACCCTTTACCCCGTGACTTGTTAAGATCGATGGAAGAGGATAGGAAACCAATTGAACCTCATCAGGAAGTTGTTGAAATAATTAATTTGGGAGATGAAAAAGATAAGAAAGAGGTCAAAATCGGAACATCACTAGCATCGGATGAAAGAAAGGGTCTTAAGGAGTTACTTCGTGAATATGTAGATGTGTTTGCTTGGTCTTACCAAGATATGCCTGGCCTTGATACTGATATTGTGGAGCATAGATTGCCTTTGAAACCAGAGTGCAAACCGGTACAACAAAAGTTAAGACGCATGAAGCCGGAAATGTTGTTGAAGATCAAAGAGGAAGTTAAAAAGCAATTCGATGCAGGTTTTCTTGAAGTGGCCAAATACCCGGAGTGGGTAGCTAATATTGTCCCTGTGCCTAAGAAGGATGGAAAGGTACGGATGTGCGTGGATTATCGGGATTTGAACAGAGCTAGCCCTAAAGACAATTTCCCGCTTCCTCACATTGACACCCTTGTGGACAATACAGCGAGGCATTCCATATTTTCATTTATGGATGGCTTTTCTGGCTATAATCAAATCAAGATGGCTGGAGAAGATATGGAAAAGACTACTTTCGTGACAATGTGGGGAACATTTTGCTATAGAGTCATGCCATTCGGATTGAAGAACGCTGGAGCTACATATCAAAGGGTTATGGTTAGTCTTTTCCACGACATGATGCATAAAGAGATTGAGGTGTACGTGGACGATATGATTGCAAAGTCTCGTGAAGGAAAAGACCATGTGGCTAATCTTAAGAAGCTCTTTGAAAGGTTGAGGAAATACCAGTTGAAGTTAAACCCAGCCAAGTGTACATTTGGGGCAAGATCCGGAAAATTATTGGGATTTGTAGTTAGCGAAAGGGGGATAGAAGTTGATCCGGACAAGGTGTGTGCCATTCAGAACTTGTCCCCTCCTCGCACCACCAAAGAAGTAAGAGGTTTCTTAGGGAGGCTAAACTACATATCCAGGTTTATATCTCAACTTACTTCAAAATGTGATCCAATTTTCAAGCTTCTTCGTAAATATGACCCTGGGGAATGGAATGAAGAATGTCAAAAGGCCTTCGATAAAGTCAAAGAGTACTTATCAAACCCGCCTGTGTTAGTACCTCCTATTCCTGATAGACCTTTGATTTTGTACTTGACAGTTTGCGAAGGTTCAATGGGATGTGTACTGGGGCAACGAGATGAGAGTGGCAAGAAAGAACAAGCCATCTATTACCTAAGTAAGAAATTCATTGACTACGAAGTGAAGTATTCTCAATTGGAAAAGATATGTTGCGCTTTAGCTTGGACAGCCCAAAGACTCAGACAGTACATGTTATATCACACGACTTGGTTGGTGGCCAAACTTGATCCTTTGAAGTACATTTTCGAGAAACCATCTTTGTCTGGTAGAATAGCAAGGTGGCAAGTCATGCTTTCTGAGTATGATATTATATATGTGACTCAAAAGGCCATTAAAGGGAGTGTAATCGCTGATTTCTTAGCAGACCGGGTTGCCGATGACTATGTGCCTATGAAACTCGATTTTCCAGATGAGGATTTGATGGCTGTATTTCAGGTAGAAGAGGAGAAGCTAGCTAAGAAATCATGGAGAATGTTCTTTGATGGAGCATCCAATGCTTTTGGGCGAGGAGTAGGAGTGGTCCTGATATCCCCAGAAGGAGATCATCACCCGATTACTGCAAGATTGGACTTCAATTGTACTAACAACGTAGCTGAGTATGAAGCATGTGTCATGGGTTTGCAAGCCGCCATTGAAAAGAAGATTGATGTGCTCGAAGTGTATGGAGATTCGGCTCTAGTCATCTACCAGTTGCGAGGAGAATGGGAAACTAGGGATTCGAAGTTGGTCCAGTACCAAAAATACATAGCCGGTTTAATTGATCAGTTCAAAAGTATTCAGTTTGAGCATCTACCTCGAGAGGAGAATCAAATGGCAGATGCTCTAGCCACTTTAGCTGCAATGTTCAAGTTGGATAGTAATGCTGAAATTCAACCCATCAGGATGAATCTGAAGAATTCACCAGCGCATTGCGCAAGTTTAGAAGAAGAAGTTGATGGAAGGCCTTGGTACCATGACATCTTACAGTACATTAAAAACCAACAGTACCCAAAACATGCTTCGGAGAATGACAGAAGAATCATTAGGAGAATGGCTATGGGATTCTTTTTAGACGGGGAAGTCTTATACAAAAGAAGTCGAGACCAGGTGCTTTTGAGATGTGTGAATATTGCAGAAGCTAAACAGATATTAGAGGAGGTACATGAAGGATCTTGTGGGGCACATGCTAATGGTCATATGATGGCAAGACAAATAATGAGGGCGGGTTATTATTGGTCAACCATGGAAAAAGACTGTATTAACTACGCTAGAAAATGCCACAAATGTCAGATTTATGCTGACAAGATTCATGCTCCGTCGGAGGCCCTGCATGTATTAGCCCCTCCTTGGCCTTTCTCTATGTGGGGGATGGATGTGATAGGACCCATTACACCAAAAGCTTCAAATGGACATCGGTTTATTTTTGTGATGATTGATTATTTTACCAAGTGGGTAGAAGCGGCATCTTTTGCTAGTGTGACACGAACGGCAGTATGCAGATTCATAAAGAAAGATATCATATGCCGATATGGACTTCCAGAAAGAATTATTTCAGATAATGCTCGTAATTTGAATAACACAATGATGGATGAAGTTTGTGCACAGTTCAAAATCAAGCATCACAATTCGGCGCCGTATCGACCACAAATGAATGGGGCGGTAGAGGCCGCGAACAAAAATGTCAAGAGAATAGTGGGAAAAATGACAGAAACTTATAAGGATTGGCATGAAAAGTTACCTTTTGCCTTGTACGCGTATAGAACGTCAATGCGCACGTCTACTGGGGCAACCCCATTCTCATTAGTGTACGGGATGGAGGCAGTGCTACCAATTGAAGTAGAAATTCCATCATTAAGGGTCTTAATGGAAACACAATTAGAAGAGGCAGAGTGGGTACGGGAACGCTATGAGCAATTGAATCTTATTGACGAGAAAAGGCTTGTAGCTTTATGCCATGGCCAGTTGTACCAAAGGAGAATGATGAAAGCACATGATAAGAAAATCCGACTTAGGAAATTCCGAGAAGGGGATCTGGTTTTGAAGAAGATCCTCCCAAATCAACAAGATAGGAGGGGAAAATGGGCGCCAAATTGGGAAGGACCATATGTAGTGAAGAGATCTTTCTCTGGTGGGGCATTGATATTGGCAAATATGGATGGTGAGGACCTGCCAAACCCCATCAATTCCGATGCTGTGAAGAGGTATTATGCCTAAGAAAAAAAAGAAAAAAAAGAAAAAGAAGAGAAATAAAAAAGGAGGATTTAAATCGAAAACCCGAAAAGGGCGGTTTAAATCAATAGGGGAGACACTTATGTTGAAAACCTGAAAAGGCAACTTAAGTGTAAGGGAAAGATCGGCATCAGAAATTTTGTGATATCAAAGGAAAAGGTTTAGTCCGAAGGGCTCTGCAATATTAGACAAACTAATGGAGTAGGCTTTTCAAAAGAGAGATTTGAATTAATTCGATCAGAATTGTCAGAATGTTGATTGTTGAGATATTTGATTATTTCGTCAATGCAATTATTCCTTGTAATATTCCTCTGTTCAGATATGCCTGATGTTTATAATAAAACAACCTTTCTTCCATATTTATCTCATACCTACTTCCATTTACTCTCTTACTTTGATTGGGAAAATTGAGCTTTGCATCATGCTAGTCATATTATTAAGATGGTAATTAATGCATGATTGGCACATATGAAAGAAAAAGGGAAGCTAAAAAAAAAAAGAAGAAAAAAAAAAGAAGTGAGAAAAAAAGATCATTGCATTACTTGGAAAAGGAAAGAAGATGGACAGAAATATAGTGGAATGTCAGAAGATTGGTAAATTAAGTCGAATTTACTAGCTGTTTTAAAATTCGAATGGTTTAGAAACAGAAAGAGCAAGGAAAAAGGAGAATGAAGATTGAAAATGATGATATGAGAAAGTCACTGACTGAGTCAAGACAAGATTGGTTTGGAAAAGTTAAAAAAAAAAAAAAGAAGTTTTGAGCCTTTGTTGTCATGATTATAATGAAATTATTTCCAGCATGCATCTCATTCATTCAAGAAAGAAAACTTCAAAGGTTAAAGATTTTTAGAGATGAGAAAATTTTAAAGTCTCAGGGCCTTCCTAGTCGAAGGAGCGTTTTAGAGATGAGAAAAGTTTAAAGTTTCAGGGACTTCCTAGTCGAAGGAGCTGTTTAGAGATGAGAGAATTTTAAAGTTTCAGGGCCTTCCTAGTCGAAGGAGCTTTTTAGAGATGAGAGAATTTTAAAGTTTCAGGGCCTTCCTAGTCGAAGGAGCGTTTTAGAGATGAGAAAATTTTAAAGTTTCAGGGCCTTCCTAGTCGAAGGAGCGTTTTAGAGATGAGAAAAGTTTAAAGTTTCAGGGCCTTCCTAGTCGAAGGAGCGTTTTAGAGATGAGAAAAGTTTAAAGCTTCAGGGCCCTCCTAGTCGAAGGAGCGTTTTAGAGATGAGAAAAGTTTAAAGTTTCAGGGCCTTCCTAGTCGAAGGAGCGTTTTAGAGATGAGAAAAGTTTACAGTTTCAGGGTCTTCCTAGTCGAAGGAGCCTTTTAGAGGTGAGAAAAGTTAAAAGTTTCAGGGCCTTCCTAGTCGAAGGAGTGTTTTCACGGAAAAAAACAAAATCGGTGTCTGAAGTCTTTGCCCTATTCCTGATGCTCAGTAATGTGCAAAGAGGGGC